>JABSTQ010006160.1:0-22394 GCA_013358835.2 Ixodes persulcatus
GACTCTATTATATCCCATTTAAGCTACTGCCACCTGGTATGGGTACAACCACGAGTTCAAATCTACAAAAAATACATCTATTACAAAAAAAATATTTGTCCGCCTCATTACTAATGTTTCTTATATTTCAAGCACCGAGGGTTTGTTCGAAAACCATAATCTGTTGCGTGTGTTTCATATGTATACGTATAAACTTATGGTCCGCTTAAGGTAGAAAAAGAAAGAAACGTAGATATTCTGGCCAAACTTTCTAAACTAAGGGAACATGTTACCTTCTATCCAACTCGTTCGGCGGCACGTTCGGCTGTGCCTCTTTGCCATAACAACTATTCCATGCAGTCTCTAAAGTATATGCTACCTACTTTACTAAATTTCCTCTTAAACACAAATGTTGATATAATGTCTGTCACAATGGAAGATTTATTTTCTTATTTGAATTGAATATATTAGTTTTCTGCAATGGGTTGTAATCTAGTTTTTATACAATGTTGATATTTTTTCCTGTTGGTTTGTATTTTAATCTGTCATGTGGAAAAGTAAGGGAGCAGGGTGCTCCGTCAAGCTGTTAAACAGCTTTTACCCTCTGTTTCCTCCATTCCTGTATCGAATGGGAAATAAACTTTATTATTATTATATAATAAAAGGCAGACCAAGAAAGACAAAATGCACGCAACAAGGTCATGCGGTAGACTGCATTTACGCCAATGCACGCGACACTTCACGTTTCCCAGCTACTACTCTTTGTTTTTTTAACAGCAATAGTTTTTGGTATAATTATAGCTCGTTTTTTTTTTAAATTTATTTAGACATACTGCAGGCAGCAGAGCTGACTAAGCCGGAGATCTAACTAAGCAGGAGAGGGCCACAACAATTGAGACACTTAAAGACGCTCAAATGATTCAACATTTGTGCTTTCAATAAGCTATGACGGCCAGCAGTTCCACTGTTCAATTATGTTTGGAAAAAACGATTTTGAAAAGGTTTAGTTCTGGCGAAATATGGACGTGTTACTTTAGCGGGATTTAATCTTCATCTTGTAAACCCTAAGATGGGGAACGATAAAAAAAACTGACGAAGACAACAAAATCTCAAACGCAGCTCTTGTTGATCTGTTCGGCGCTGTAAATAAATCGTGTTTACTTCGTAGGCGAGAAGTGTTACGTGATAGTAAATAGAGGAACTTTAACCTGGCGACATGACGGTGCAGGTGGAGCGGGCTCAGGTCCATCAGCTGGAGCAAATTAGTTACGGATGATGATGACCGATAGTCTCATGAGATAATCCTAGCAGCAAGACGCTGGATCCGCTCCACCTCCGTGATGTCTTTTTGAAGTATGGATCCCACACGATGGAGGTGTACTCAAGGACTGGTCGGACTATAGAGAACGATATGCTTCACCTGAGTTTAAACGTTGAAGGTTGTGCTGCGCTGAAAACGTGAACATTTAGGTTTTACTTATAACGAAACTACCTACAGAACCGCCTCTAATAAAGCACATTGCAAAAAAGTCTATTTGGTAAGTACTGCGAAGGTCGGCTGTCATGTAAATCCGAGCAAAAAGTTAACTCCAAGTTGAATTCGACCACTTTTTGTTCAGGGGCTCTACCTTAAATCGCAAAAGTTGCAGAACTCGAACCAATGTTGTTGTACGAGAAGCATAGGAACGAATCATTAAATAGAACCTCTGCTTCAAAGTGTTACAACAGCGTAACTCACAAAATGAACCGATGCGTTGGACGAGAGACCTCAAGGGTACATTGGTTAACTCTTTGCATAACTCTACATATAACAAAAACGAAATTCCCAAAATCAAACACCTGAGGTGTGACTTGATCAGCAACACACGATTTCGTCAGGTTCGTGGACTACGCAGGTTGAATGTTCTCTTAATGAGAATCGTCAATAACAGGCGTCGGCAACCTTTTTTGCTGCCGCTGGACAAATCGCCGCAAAACAAAGACGAAGCAAAACGGACTGAAAAACGGAGCTTTTTTTTTTTTTGTAGGGGAAGGAGGGGGGATCAGTTTATAAAAAGTAAAAGGTGAATAACTCTCATACACTCATAGTGATGTGCAAATATGTTTTCTTGATATTGGCACATGTAACGATAGATATCTCGAGCCCCCTTTTAGTAAGATTTGGGTGTTCCATATGGCTTTCCAAGATGCGAGCATTCATATCAATACTGAACTAAAAGTCATAAAACATTTTGGAAGTTCTCCTCTGTCATTTGCAAAACCCACTTTTGGCTTCACGGTTTTCAGCTTGTAAATGTATGTTGGCAGATATATACGTGCTGTAGCGAACTCTTCTATGAAATTCAAAGCGAGGTTTTGTAGACTTGAATATTTTAGTTCAGGGAAGTCAGCGGTTCGTGTTTATTCGTACCCCTAGTGTAAAAGATAAAAAGTCAAGAATGGCCTTGCTTAGTCAGTCTCGCTCTCGCTCACTCCCGAACTTTTTGGGTCAAATATTTGAGAGACCGGATGTACTAGATGATGAGCCGAGCGCGGTTTCGCCGACTCATTCGGTCTCGCGCAATCCAGCTGTCATGGCGACGCAACGTCGCTCGCTGCTGCTTTCTGGACGTTTGTTCTTTCTTTTTGTTTTCTGCACAGGGTCGCCGATTAAACCTTTTATTTTCAGTTCATTACTCGTCCTGAACCTGAAAGCGGTACCTTTGGATATCGTAAAACCCAGAGCAATATCAAAATACAGTTCTTCTTGCTTAACTTGACGTGTTTTTTAAATTCGAGCCTTTTGTTAGTGCTTCATGTAAAAAGTATAAATATGTCGGGTAAAGACTGCACTGGCACACAAATATATCCGAATTTGAAACATTAACTAAGCAACGACCGCTGCGACTATAGCATGTTTCCGGGACATGAAATTCGACTCCCTAAAACAATTGTGATAATTATGAATCGGTCGCCCCTGAACGCAGGCTTGAGAAACACCTATCTTTGTACAAGGTTGGCAATTTTAAGGGCCTCACTTGAGCCTAACACGGTTTTGCTGCAAGGTGTTAGTTATTGTTAAAAGTACATTAATTTGACATTTCTATGGCTTTTATCTGTCTCCCCACGTAATTTCCAAAGGGCCGACCTTCAACCAAAGATACCACTTGTAATGTCAACCAAAGATACCGGCACCTTTTGACTTCAACCCGCTATAACTACAGTTATGGCGGCTTCCGGCGTGAGTGGGACGCTTAGAGAGATCGGTCTCTTTTGTCATGTGAGGCGAGCAGAGACGGCATTGGGTTAGAAGAATTTCTACTCATTCAAGCAATAAAGTTCTCTTTTGAACGTTCGTACGAAGACCGAAATGAAGGTCATCCTAGACCTTTTTTAATATTTTACGTCGTGCTCGGTTGTTTCCCTCGCTAGCCTCTAAAACCTGATCTTGACCAGCATATATAACATGAGGGGATCGGTGGCCGAAAGTGCTAGCACACCGCAGCTAGGGGCGAATTCATGCGTATATTATAGGGTCAGCTGAATTTCGAGAAAGAGGAAAAAAGCCAACAGCAGAATTACATAGACGTTCTTCCTGGGAAGCTTGATGACTGAGAAAATCGAAGCCGTCGTTGCAATCTTATTTTTTATGGAATTCAAGACACCTAACTCCAAGAAACGTCCGCGTCATCTGAGGCACTTAAAACGCTACTTTGTAACACTAACTTGGGCATCGACACTGTTGAAATTGAACGAGCTCATATAATGGTGTTAGCTTGGCCCAGCTCGTTTGTCTGCTTGTCAGTCTTGCCTCGGCGGGATATGTAATGGATCTTGAATAAGTGACTTTTCGCGAGCGGAATTCAACCAGCTCGACTTCAACCCCCGAAGCCGGCGTCGCGGTGTGGGAATGAGGGAGAAGGAAGATGCGAGAAACGCGAGCAACAGGGATCAAAGGAGCAAAAAAAGACAGACTCGACCAGGGGGGTGAAGCTCTCGGCTACTTCCGTCCGGCTGCGTATATTTATGACGTTCGTCCGGTCCGGCGAACTGCTTCCGATTGCCGCGCTCCCAGCGGGCGTTGGCACTTGTTATTTTATTTTAAATAAATATGATTCATATATTTAATGAAGTGAAATAAAGGTGAAGTTGTTTTGAAGGTGTGAATGGCTTTGAAGCTTGTTATCATAACTTTCTCTTTCACTCTTTCAACGTGTCTGGGCGCGCTTTCTCTCTCTCCAAACCCGCACCTCGCGCCTCGAGATGCGCTGGCCGTTGGCGCCGGGAAGTCGGTGGACCGTTATTGGGAGCCTTCATGTGCGCTTCGCAAGGGTGATGCCACCCTTTGTAATACCGCTCGCCGACAAACCAGCAGCCATTTTGGTTCTCGGCGATAATCCGTGGGGCTTATAACCCTCCCGGAAACAAGCACCTTATCTCTCAAGTTTGGAGCAGCGTTCTGGAACCCACGGAGGGAAGATTAGTATTTTCCCCCTCGGATGGGAGGACCGATGGACACAGAGGCCACTTTCCGGCGCACGGGGAAACAATGAGGAACAAAATGGCCGTGGAAGAGAGTGTGGAAAAGGGAAACAGGCCATTAGCATCACATGAACGCACTCTAGACCGTTAGAACGCGCGAGAGACGAGACGCGAGGACGCGAGCCCGCGAGCTGTTTCTCTTGTGGGAGTACGTCGATGCGCGGGATTCGTGCCGCGTTCGTCCGCGCAGGCTTTCTTTTTTTTTTTTTTTTTTTTTAGAAACTCGTTGTTTTTGTAATGTGGTCAAGCATGGATTTTTGTCATCACCACACCACCTGCGGTGCCAAGTGGGGAAACAATTACTGCCGAAAGCCGGGACACCAATGGTTTCGAGTTCCAATGGGCGTGCGGTACGCTCTTTTGGTCTTCTCCTCTTGCTTAAGTTTCTGATTAAATTTTTGCAACAAAACCTAACTGTCGCAGTGGTAGTGAGTATTATTTTTTTAATTTTGGCAATAGCTGCGTTGGTTTCAAATAAAAAACCAGGTCCTATCATTGTTTAGGATTTCTCTTCACTCGCCGCGAGAAATATGTCATTGTCAAATATACTGGAGACTTCGATGTAATATCAAGATCGAGCACATATGCTCACTTTAAAAGATGGTAAACCTTTTGCTGTGAGCTGTTTATTTGGCATTGTTGTCAGCGATTCACGCGTCTGTTCGCGAGGAGTGAAAAAGAGCCTAAATATTTTTCGATTAACTGTGGATGAGCGATGGAGCGATCCGCACTGGTTTCCCGTTTCGTTTAGCAGTGACGCACTCCTACATTTAAGTGCTAATATTAAAAACTAATGCAGGTTCTCGATGAAGACTCAATACAAAAAAGCTGAGCTTCTGTTTTTCTTGACCTCATCGCTTAGTTTCTTTTAGTTGCAAGACACCGTCGTCGGTATTTACTTATGCTTACTTATATAATCAAATTCGAAATGATTGTCAATTAAGGGTGGGGGCATTTAACTGGAGGAGAAGGAAAATAGAGACGCGAGTATTTAGTGTCGCAGTGTTGAACTCGAAGTACCGTTTTTTGAAAGAAGGCGCAGAATATGCTCGCTGTTTTCATATGACCATGTCAGGCACGTAATGGCAAATCAAGCAATTAAACTTTTTTCTGGCTCCACGCCTGTGGCTGGACGGCGAAAGGCTTGTGAGCATACGCCAAGAAGCTCAAGAAGGATCACGAACCTAGAGAGTTTGTGTAAATTTAGCGAAGTGTTTTTGCAAGGCCGCATATCATCATCTTCGTCGCACGTAACCTTAACGTTGTATTCTGTTTTGTTGTTCATTTCTTTAATTCTTGTTTACAAAATAGTGAGAAATTTCTTCTGTATTTTCTGTCTGTTGAATAAAAATGAAAGAAAAAGGCCAAGCATTGCATATTTTTGGTGTATGTACCACTTTCGTTGCTTTGCTAGGTTTCTGCTGCTTTGCTGCTAGTCTCGCTTCTCAGTGCTGGATTGTGTGCGTTTCAACGCACATTAACCAGCATTGAAATGCGAAAACCAGCCGCCAAGCAGCAGAAGCTTAGCAAAGCAACACGCAAACCCGGCAAAAAAAGAAAAAGCTGCAGTATTGTTTTTTTTTAAATCTAGGTGGCGCAAGCTACCGCCCATCCATCCAAACACAATGGCGCTGCCGTGCAGTTTCGGTTTTGGTTTCGCTGTGCCGCCATGTTGATTTAAGTACAGCCACCAGATACCAGCGGATTCAAATGGCGCTGCGGACTCCCAGGGTTTTCCAAGTTGCGTTCCATGGGTGGTATAGGAAGTTGCACTCCTCTGATTCGACTACGACAGCCCCGAAAACAGAACGATCGGAGGCACGCCAAGAACGGCACGCAAACGAGACCTCTCCATGTAACCAGAAGTTAATCCAGTATAATAAACGTTATTTCATTTTCTTCGCAAATCAACGTCGCATTATTAAGTAAGAAAACGTCAGCACCCGGACAGCGCTGACATGGCGCAGTCGACAGGATCCGCAGAATCCAACGAAACCGGTGACCACGCCCTGAATCCTGATCACGGACTCAACAGAACAGAAGTCGCCAATCAGGAGACCATGCGTCAAGAGATACAGGATATCAAAATTAATCTCCAGCAACTAATCCTGGCCTTCAACAACGCACTTTCAACACGGCAGTCAGAAAATGGCGTCAACGTGACGGACGGAAGCGGACCAGAACGAGAAGTAACCACGACGGATGCTTCTGCGCTGGGCACGACAACGCTGGTAAGCGGCAACGCAACAACGGTTGATTTGCTCTCGGTCATCGTCAAAACGCAACAACAACTGTCCGAGACCTTACGACAGTCCACGAGGCCCCTCCACGTCCACTTTACGAGCGACACTTCGCACGCGCTTCCCATGTTCGAGGTGGAGTCTTACGAAAACGTCGCTGAGTGGCTTCGAGAAATCGAACGGGTGGCTTTCCTAGCAAATTGGACACCTAATCTGACCCTGCTCAACGCCGTCACCCGCCTTCACAGTGCCGCACGAGACTGGCACAAGTCCTACGATTCCCGGATCGACGACTGGGAAGTATGGAAGGAAGCCATCAAGGAACACTTCCAACGAAAATTGGGACTTCAACAATTTTTGAGTACCAACAACGTCGACAGCTCCGGCACAACGAGAGCATTGTGCAGTACATCTACGCAAAGAATGCCATGCTCGAGCGAGCTCCCTGTGAGCTAGGAGTCAGCGAATGGATCTCCTTAATCCTACACGGAATTATCGAGGACAAGCGGGCCAATCTCCTGGCAGTCTAAGGCTGTAAATCGGTCCTCGAGCTGATTGACTGCGCGACGACTTTGGACCACACCCGACCCAGAGAAAAGACGCAACCACGCAAACAAGGCATGCACGAACATGCGACATCATCTCAGCAAACGACAGGCGCCCCGACCAGCACCCTAACGAATGCCTTATCGCCGAAACCCTTCAAACCCATGAGGCAGAGCAACTGTTTTAATTGCGACCAGCCCGGTCACTCCTCCAGGGACTGTCCAGAACCAAAAAATGCAGCGACCATTCGCGCAGAGAAGAAACGCGCTCAAAAGGGCACGGGTTCAAACGAAGAAAATGTCCACTGCATCTTGCGCACAACAGGACATTCTCTCCCCATCATCACCGCCTTCGAAGGAGAAGAACCGTCCTTTGAAGGCCTTCTGCATCAACATTGGGGCTAACATGTCGATTATCGATCCCAGGGCACTACCCCAGGACGCTTGCGTATCGCTGTGGTCCCGAGCAGAGGAATTTGTAAACGTTTTGGACAACAAGCTGACACCAGACAAGTGCACGTCTCTGACGATCAGCGTTAAATCAACGACATTCAAGGTACCGGAAATACTCATTCTTCAACTCCCCAAGTCAATTGACCTACTTCTAGGATCAGATTGGCGCCAACTCGCTAACGTGGAAGTCACTTTTCACGTTTCGAACGACATAACCATCGTTCAACTATCTAAACGGCACGATTCGCCCGCCGAGATTTCAAAAACGACAATCTCCGGAGAAGCTCTAGCGTCCAACGTTCACGAGAAACTGCCCCAAGCCGAACGCCTGGCCATGTTCGTGAAGTTCGAGCCAGCACGGACTGACATCGAAGCAGCCCTAATGCAACGAATCCACACGGCTGTGGACAACATTACCGAAGACGCTTCGCTGGAAGAACGCGCAAGGCTCTTTGGGGTACTCACAAAACACCACGCTGCGTTTACGACGGTGGAGGAACAACTGGGAACCCGCCCACACGCGGAGCATTCCATCGAGCTACGCGACGAGATCGCCGTGGCTTCGCGACCCTATCGATGCTCCCCAGCCAACCGGGAATTCATCAAACGAGAGGTCGAAGACTACAAGGAGCGCGGAATTGTTCGCGAAAGCCAAAGCGAATATGCTGCACCAACGCTTGGGGTCAACCAGTTGCAACTGATCGACCCGCTGTGTCAACGACTAGCGTCACAGCCCGGAAATGACTACGGACGGTCGAATGGGATCTTACTAAAAATGGATTAAACCTTCAAGAGAACCGTTGTGCCAGCCACGCTCCGGGGCTTCGTTATGAACATCTGTCATGACTCACGGGACAGATGGACGTCGAGCGAACGACGGAACAAATCAAGAGAAACTACTGGTGGCCTCAGATGTCGCGAGACATTCGGGAGTACGTCCGATCGTGCAACACGTGCCAACGCGTGAACCAACGAACCACAACTCGAGAAGGCGCTCTGCAACCTAGCGCAGTCCCGGACTCTCCGAACACGACAGTCTCTCTCGACCACTTCGGATCACTGGAAGAAAGCAACAGTCAAAAATATCCTCGTTTTCATCGAACACGCGACTCGCTACATCGACGCTGTTGCCGTGCCCTCTAAAGCAGCACACTTCTACGTCGACTACCTCTTGAATCGTTGGATTCCGAAATTTGGCGTGCCCACGACACCCGTCACTGACCAGGCTAAAAGCTTCATCAACAAACAGACTGCCGCTCTGTACAGACGACTAGGAATCACGCACATGACCTCTCCACTTTACTGGCGTCAAGCCAACGGTCTTGTCGAACGGATGGTAGGCACGCTGAAGAATATAGTTCGAAAACTCATCGAACCTCACAAGAATCAGGAGAAGGTTCTACACGAGGCAGTTTTCTCTGTCAACGTTTCGCGACAGAGTTCGTCACGCTTCAGCCCCTTCGAACTCATGCACGGTTGCGTCCCGAAACTTCCCGGACAGCTCGACATCAAAACAGTTGAGTCTGACCTAGACGAGACGACTAGACTCCACAGGTTGGCAAGACAGCGGCACGACGCGAAAGACAACTTGGAAAACTCTCAAGCTTCGGCCAAATGTCGGTATGACGCAAGGAGCAAGACTCCGAGATTTAAGATTGGCGACTCCGTTTACTGCAGCATCGGAGCGAGGTTGAGCACGATGGACCCAATCTTCGAGGGCCTGTTCGAGATCAAGTCCTTTCCAGCCCCAAACACGGTGGTCATCAAAAGGGTGCATTCCATAAAAGGAAGACAAAACAAAACAAAGGCAAACGTCGAGCAACTCCGCCGACACAATACACGCACGCCAGCGGCACCGGAGTTATCCGTCACCTGCGTCGGCCGAGCGCTCTCCGGTCGCGCAGACGAAAGCGATGAACGCGAAGACGAGGACGGATCCGATGCCCCAACGCGCGATAGAGAACACTACGGAGCAGTCATCAACGTCGAAGATGACGCTGCAGGTCAGCAACAGTCAAGGACACGCAGACCTCCGGCTTACCTTGCGGATTACGCGTTGGTGTGATTTAAGGACAAATCAATTTTAAACCGGGGCGTGTTAGCTTGGCCCAGCTTGTTTGTCTGCTTGTCAGTCTTGCCTCGGCGGGATATGAAATGGATCCTCAATACGTGACTTTTCGCGAGCGGAATCCAACCAGCTCGACTTCGACCCCCAATGCCGGCGTCCCGGTGTGGGAATGAGAGAGAAAGAAGACGCGAGAAACACCAGCAACAGGGATCAAAGGAGAAAAAAAGACAGATTCGACTACGACAGCAACGAAAAGAGAACAATCGGAGGCACGCCGCGAACGGCACGCAGAAGAGACCTCTCCATGTAACCAGAAGTTACTCCAGTATAATAAACGTTATTTCATTTTCTTCTCAAATCAACGTCGCAGTATTAAGTAACGAAACGTCAGCACCCGGCCACTACGGACACTGGGAAAGTTTGCTGCTGGCAAGAGTCGTCGGATTATTGTTAACTTTAGATATTTTAAGGAAAAGCAAAACGTCCACTTAAATGCCCGAAGCATAGCATTTCGGAAGATTTTTCAAAAGCTGTTCAAGAAAAAAGAAAACACTTGTGGGATTGTTCAAAGCCACATCGGCAAGGGGACACTAAGGTAGTTTTAAAATCTGATACCGTGTTTTCGGGCGATGTAAAGATTTCTTGGAATATAACCACGAATCAAATTATCCGGTACTGACTACGTGAAGGCCCGCGAATAACTAATTGCTAGATTTCTCTTCTTATTGTCAATTGTAGACGCTTGAAAAAGAAATGTGATTACTTCCAACAGCTGCTCTTGATGACTAGGCCCCACGTGGTGATAGGTAGAGTCGTAGTTAGACGATTCAGTACATGACGCTGAAGTATTCCCCGACTGTTTGCATTGTTACAGACGTGATCGAGGTTCCTGTCGTGACGGGGTGTTTGTTCTGGTTGATAAGGCCTTTTTTTCTACAGAGATAGTGGGAAACATCCAAAATGACGAAATTGTGTTTTGTCAGATAAGATTGACTAATGGGAAATACTTAGCCCTTGGTTCTTTTTTATCAGCCAACATGTTCAACGCGTAATACTATCAGGGTCTTTCAAATGCTATCGAAGCGCTCTCGTGCGATCATATTATTAATTTATTATTGACGGCAATTTCAACCTGCCAGCAATTGCATGGTATAATGCGAACTTTAGGAGGACAGTTGACTGTGAACTGTATACGGAGTTTTTCAGCTTGTTGGACGTTTTTTTCACTGTAGCATATGCGTTACTTAACCGACACGAAATTATGATACGGGCCATGTCTTGGATCTTTTGCTTTGTGTATCACTTCTGGGATTGTCAAAAATACGCATATCGATCCAGGTATTGGTGACCATAGAGCTATAGTGTCTCAAGTGAACTTAAATTGTTCGAGCAAAAGCAGATCACGTGAAAAAAGGATGTTTTTCTGTGACCGAGCTGATTATTCGAAAATAAAATCTGCCCTGAAATCTTTTCTTCCGGTTTTCGAAACTTTGTCCGAGTCTTTAAATGACAACAAGTTATGTATATAACTACAAAAAACGATAAAAAAACCTTTAGCTCGTAGGACGAGTGTGTCCCATCGCGCATGCTAACACCAAAACGAGCACGTGACAAGCCTTGGTTTAAGCGAGAATTGCGTGTATTACTGAACAAGAATAGAAGAGCTTAAGTCAAATACCGTAAACCCCGACTTTCGAGTTACCTTGCACAACAGAAAGAATTAGCAGGAGTAGACCGGGACAGGTTGGAACAGGCTGAAGCTGCGTTTTTCCTTAAAAGATCACTTTAGGCGTTCCCAAATGAATTTTGGAAAGATGTTATAACAACAAGGCAAACATAATTCCTCCGTCCCGACCCTCACGCATAACGATACTCTCGTCGACAGTGATAACGAAAAAGCAGATCATTTTAATTAATATTTTCGTTTGTTTTTTACACTTTCGCAGACGAGGGCTTCAGATTTTAACGTTCCAGCGGCAACCAGCGTTATGCCTAAAGTTGAATTTGCTGTTTCTGAAATTCTTAATCAATTGCGTAACTTGGATACAACCAAATCGACTGGTCCGGATAATATTCCTGGGTGCATTTTGAAATATTTTCCAAGTTCATTGTGCCAATATTTCGTCGTGCTGTTTCAAAACTCGCTGCGTGAATCTTCGCTTCCTTTGGACTGGAAGCTTGCATGAGTAATGGTAGTGCATAAATGTGGTCCTAGAGCCAGTGTGGAAAACTAAAAAAATCGAAAACGACTGACATTTTGAACAAGCATTTCATGCAAGGTAATGTAACATATTATATATAGTAATATAATGACTAATGTTAGCGCATCTAACTTTTTACGTCCCTCGCAACACGGAGTCCGGCAGAGATATTCTTGTTGTACGCAATTAGTTGAATTTTTCATGACCTTTATTTGGCAATCAACAAGCGACGGAGTTTTGATTGTATATTTTTTGGTTTGAGTAAGGCTTTTGAAATCGTTCCTCGGGATCTTTTAATTTCTGAACTACACGCTTATAAACTTGATGATAAAGTCTGTGACTGGAATCGTATATGTCGTTCAGAAAACAGCACGTGATTTTAAATGGATTCCAATCCCAAATGGCCGACGTCTCTTCAGGTGTGTCGCAGGGCTCGGTTGTAGGGTCGCTTTTATTTCTTATTAACATAAATGATATTGCGGTTGATGTTTGTTCTACCATTCGAATATTTGCGGATGATTGTATTGTGTATAGAGAGATTAATAATGCGCATTATAGTGTGATCTTGTAAAAGGACTTGGACAACACTGAATTATGGTGTTAGTCATGGCAAGAGCCTTTGAACGTAAAAAAAAGAAAAAAAAACTGTGCATGTCACTTTTTCAAGGAAGGTTTTACCGCCAGCATTTCGTTATTCGCTAAATGTAAAAGTCCTGGAAACTCTAAATAAATTTAAATATCTCGGGGTATACTTTACATCCAATTTGCGTTAGAATGCGGATGTTGACTATATTGCCTTAAAGGCCTCACAGATGCCAGGTTTTCTGCGTCGAAATTTCAGAACTGTACCTCAGTCATTCAAACAAACAACTTACTTTTAACACGTTCGTTCTGTTCTGGAATATGCTTGCGTTGACAGGGACCCTTATACCGCCTTTTCTATACAAAAACTTGAAAAACTACAAAATTTGTTTTGAGTGGCAACAGAAGGAATAAGAACAAACTCGGGACAAGGGACGACGAACATTGTTTTAAATAATTACGATTGGCGAGTGAGTATGACTGAGTGGAAATATACGCTTAAGTGGCAGTTATTAAAAGATCTCAAAAAGCTCCTCCGTCTCAATTTTTTTTTCACGATATTTATTACGGTAAAACCGGTGTAGAAAATGATAACAATATGAAAGTGCTTTTTTACGTATCCGGTAGGAACGACCATGCTTTAGGAATTAGAGAGATTCCTTTTAAGGGTGACGTACTTTGACACTCCTTTATTGTAGAAACCGCACACGATTGGAACTCCCTTCGATCGCGCGCTGTCTCAATAGCTTCCAATTGAAGCCTTTGTTTCACGCACTGAATGAGTGAGTTTTTTGTGTCTGTATATTGTTTCGTCCCCCCCCCCCCCCCTCAAAGATTAAGATAAGGAAAAACTAAACACGTTCGTAGAACTTAACACAGGTGCAAACTGCGGCAAAAAATAATATTTTTGCACGCACATTTTTTGTTGAACTTTTTTTTCAAGGGCGGGACAATGCTTTTTGGATGGAGTGTAAGGTTTAGGTTTTACAGGTGCAGTCTTTGTCTCCTCGCGCCTGATTCAAAAGCTACCATTGGCGAGAAAATTCGCACGAATCGCCCATTGAGAAGAACACGCCTACAACGTGGGATATAAATAAGCTAGCAAACTTTCCACACCACAGACCAGCGATCGCCCCGTCAAGATTCTTCAAGCAAGAAAGCCTTACGTAAGTTCTCCTCGAAATGGGGACGCTTTTGTGTTAGTTTTTGTCGCAATTCCCCGTTTTTAGAGGTGCCTAGAGTGCAATATGTGCTCGTGAAATCGGATTCATAACACTCTTTGTTTGAATAGCGGATTGCTGTAGGTGATTTTGTTTTTTTAGCTACGTTGTTATCTTATTCCTGCCGTTTTGTAGGCTATTTTGACTTTTACTGTGATTAAAAAATCTATTTATGTCTCTAAATTAGCAATAACGATTGCGGACCCACACGACATATCTTTTCAGGGGTTCTCTTAGATAACTGAGGAAATAGAAAGTCAACCAATATTGCTAAACTGAATGTAAACGCGCAAACGAGCTGGTGTATATTTGGTCATGATAAAAAACCCGATACAGCAGGTAAAAAAGGCAACAAAAACTTGAGACATTTCAGTCTTTGCTTCGTTTTAGAGCACAGCTCTTAGGCGCCTTTTTCCGGGTTGAGCGGCGTGGCCGTCGCCGTCGGCATAGGCGTTGGCGTAACCGCGCGTTGCATTATGGGACGTTTACCCGCTAAAGTTAGCGGCAAAAAATGTTTTCCGCTAAATTTAGGGGGAATTCGTTCCGCTAAATATAGCTGGAAATTTTCCCGTTCAATTTAACGGAAACATTTCTCGGCTAAGTTTAGCGGAAAAAATTCCCACTAAATTTTACGAGAAAATTAACGTCATGTGACCTCAACACCAATTCAGTTTCCCTGCTAAATTGAGCGGAGAAAATGACGCCGCGACTTGGTCTCATGTCACCCCTGAACAAATTCAGGGGGCAGGAGGAGACGAGGAGGAGGAGGAGCAGGCACGTATCCAGGGGGGGGGGGGGGGGCATGGGGCCCGGGCCCCCCCCGAAATCTTCGTTTTTGCTGGGACCTCCTCTCCCCCCTCCCCCTCATACAGCATTTTGTCATGGGCGGGCCCCCCCCCCCCCCCCGAAACAAAATCCTGGCTACGTGCCTGAGGAGGAGCAGAGGGTACAAAAGAGGAGCAGGGACATACCCTCCTCTCCGTACACTCCGCTCCTTTTCCTCAAGACCTGCGCTGTAGTTTCGCATTACAGAGATTTGTAAACGTCTTTACTTTTTTTACCTGCTTTCTCGGGTGTTTTGTCCAGACATGTACGTAACGCGTTACTAGTAAAGAGTTCGTTCTACCTAGATATTTTTTTGTTAACGCGTAACGTATTTATTTATTTTTTTAGAAAAGCAACGACGATCGTTTTTAGTTACTTTTAAAACCAAGTAACGAGTAACAGTATTACGTTCCCTTTGAGGAGTAACATGTACAACAACGTTTGAACAGCCTCGTTTTAATTGTAACCTGAGTATCGTCAATTGCGACAAATGCAAGCAGCAACCCGAAAAGCAACCAAAGAGAATGACGGTATAGCAACGTTTATCGCGAAACACGTCAGTCGAACTCTACAGCTGGGAACGTTCATCACCCAGAGAAAACAGTAAGGTTCGTTGGTTGAAGCTTCTACAATCGTGCACAGAACGAATGTAAACCCGGAGGCTGCCAACGCGGGAAGGCACAAAACCCAAAGTCAACTTCGAACTTTAGAAGCAGAGAGAACAAAAAAAAAAAAAGGAGATTCCCAGTTTCATCAGCCCTTACTGAAGCACAACACTGCCGCTCCTTCGAGCGCGTCAGTAGAACCACTCTTCAGCGTCACCGAAGATCTATTGTCAAGGAAGAGGGGAAACTTAACTGATGAAAACGTCGAGAGGCAGCCACTTAAGTGCGACGACTCCTGAGTATTAAAAATAAACCACGGAACAAAAGCAGCAGTTGTGTATTCTGTCGTCAAAGTAACGAGAAAAGTAACTCGCTACTTTTGAGGTAAAACAACGCGTTTCTTTTGAGAATCCGTAAAGAGTAACGTACTTAGTAACTTTTTGAGCGAGTAACGAGTAACAGTATTCAGGTATTTTTTTGCAGAACCGTGTTCATGTTTGGTTTTTCCATATTGAACCTATGTTACAGTGGGCCGCTTGAAAACAAACACATTTACGAAATTAGTATGTGAAAGCATTGGAGAATCCACGTTGCAAGTGAGATTTTGTTCGTGTTTATTTTGCTAGTCCCATCTCAATGTTTCTTTGATTTCTCTCTTGCTTAAAAACATTATCAATTCAATATTGTGGTTGACATTCTCAAAGATCTCCTTCGTAAAATATTACAAATATGTTTCGGCCTTTTTGCGCCTTGTTTCTTACTTTAAAATGGGCTACGTATCACAATATCACAATCTTCTCAATATCAATATCAAATTTACTAGTCCGCCATCTTGCATTGACGTCATATGTTGTATAAACATCAGCATTTAAGGGAAGCTTGAGCCTGGCTCACCCAGCGTCAGAAGCCGTTGCGATCGTTCATGAAAAAACCATGGACTAATTCTTCATCAAGCTTTTCTGAGTGAAGCAATGACAAGCAAATGTTCCAAGTTCAGCACGAGATTTTTAAACGATCAGCCTTTCGCATTTGATCAACCGTCATGGCCTCCATATGTTGCACCCCAACCGTTAAAATACATATGCAAAGGAAAAAAAAAAATTAAACAGACTGGATTAAAAAAGAAAAGAAAAAGGGTGTGATGAAACAAATTTACAGCAAAAGAAAACTATTTTGGATCTATATTTACGGGACCAAACGAATTTGGAATTGGCGCCCGCTGGAGCCCGGGGAAGAGTGGCTACGAGAGTCACGTGACTATCATTATTTATTTTTAGAAATCCCTCTCCCATCAAAGTTGTTTAAACATATTTTTTACAGCGGAGCTGTTAAGGGCTAGTTTCCCCAGGATCGTGTCCCCCGCAAAGAAATGAAGACACCGAACTCTGGACACCTACTGCCATCCATGACCGATGGCGGCAAGCCACGTATCTGGTTGCCGCCGTCGCTCATAGATGGCAGCGGCTTTTCCACTCTGGCTTGCCGACTTGGGGCCGGCCATTACTTTACTTTGTACAGCTCCGCTGGTCTTCCTTCTTCACCAGAGTGGAAAGGCTGAAAGTTTTTTTTTTCTTTGTTTATGTTTTTAAGGTTGGATTCGCAATTCGACGCCATGTGCAGAGTGTCGAACCGGAACCGAACCGAACCGAAAACCGGAACAGAACCGTTATTTTTTGCCGAACCGGAACTGAACCGAACCGAAATCTTTGCCGCCATCTTGGAACTGAACCGAAACTGAACCGGAAAAAATATAACGGTAACCGGTTCAAAACGGTTCACGGTTATTTTTTTATTACAAAATGAGTGTTTGAGGAGTAAAATGGGCAGCTGCATTGCTATGTAGTGATCAAATTGTCATAAACCAAATTGCAATGTATGCGAAATTGTGGTTTTCGTGGCGCTTTTGTATTGGCACTACGATTAATCGTGTCACGTGGTCACGTGACGTCATGGTTTCAAGACATGCTGTCAAATAATGTCACGTCACGTGACCCCGTGGCGTAGTCGCATTACTCACCGCGTCAAGTCGACTTAAATTCAGAACGTCAATTTCCGCCTCTCTTCTCCAACGTTTCGTCTGCTCCTTCCTCCCCGGCTTTCTTTTCCCTCGCCCTACCTTCTTGAGTGGCAACGGAATATAGATGTATTAGAATTGTTGACACCGTGACGTAACATGCCATCACTAAAGCCCCTTTATACAGAAAAGTAGCGACATCCTTTGAAGAATGCCGCCTGCTATTTTGGGCCAAACGAGGCGGCCCTATACCGTCGACGCGAGGGTGTAAAAAAGGAAAACATAAAGATAACAGGTGTGCGCGTCAGAGGAGGAGGGAGAAGGAATGCCTATGCTGTCGGAATGCAGTGCATACTATGAGCTCATGTCGCCAATCAAATAACACCGACTGTGCAACGTCACGGCTTTCATCGTCTTTCTTTGAGCACATCCTTCGAGGCTGGTAGACAGTGACGGTGCGCTTTTAACCTGTGTGGATGTATTTGCGTGTCTTTCAGCCTTTGACTGCGCTCTGACTCAAGTATAGGAAGGCCGTGTGCTATCTTGGTCCAAACCAGGCGGCGCTACAGTCGACGCGCGGGTGTAAAAAAGCAAAACATAAAGATAAAGGGTGTGCGCGTCAAAGGAGGCGGGAGGAGATGTCGCTACCTTTTTTATTCAGGGGCATTAGCCATCACAACTTTTCACCGCTAGTCGTGCGACACCGTGACGTACTCAGTCGTCATGAGCCTGAGCCGAGTGCTCGGGTTCTTGACAATCAGCATCGCCAAACATTCGATCGTGTTGGGTCGTGTTCAATCAAAGATGAGAATAGCCGTATTCTAATAAAGCCTAAATCTCAACCAATGCTTTATTCTCTGCCAACCCCAGCGCATGACTATGATGAACGCTTGCGGTATACAATTAGCGTCAGATCACATTGCCACCTGTTCTAATAGCGAGTTGAAGCAATACCACCTAGAAGATAAGGCCTGCGCATGACGTTTCGTTAGTACATCCCCGAACCGCCCCAAGCGGCAAACAGGCTGAAGCTTGACGAGAGTATAAGCCACGTCGCATTCACTGGCGGCCACAGCTGTGTGTGCGACTGCTGAGCGGGAGATGATAGCCAGCTTCCAGTTCATTTGCAACGTCCATGCGAACACTCCGTCGGCCAGGAGCGCGAGCTAGCACGCGCTCCTGGCGTTGAGACGTTCATTTCTAGCGCGCGCGCTCGTTCTGCGGAACAACGCTTCAAAGCAGCGACCTCGAGGTCCTCAAAAATTGCGTTCAGTGCCAGCGTCCAGCGTCCAGCGAAGGGCTTTGCAGCCCTTCGCACAGCAGTAAGGCATTTTCACTCATGCTTTTGACGCTCCACGTGAACGTCTAACTTAATCGTATGCTACAGCAACAGACACTTGGCGTGAGCATCTGTTTCATTACCTGCTACACAAACCACTGAAGCAGGCGACGGAGCAGACGATGTTGCACACGATGTAGCAGACCAGTGGTTCTTAATCATCGATGTTTCGCGGACCCCTTGTGGATCGGCGGAGATGATTGAGGACCCCATTCGTGGTGAGGGGAGGGGCAAGGTATAGGTTAAAAATGATAATGATTTAATAAATGGATTTTACTATGGGCTAGTGTGAAGTAGACTTATTTTATTGACATACACACGAGATAATTCGCCCGAAAATTTAACAATTCCTTCTCGATCTGAAAAAACACAACTTTTATTGCCGGGCTTGACTGATGAAGCAGGTCTTCGCGGACCCCTAGAATGCTTTCGCGGACCCCAAAAGGGTCCGCGGACCCCCATTTGAGAACCACTGTAGCAGACGATGGTGCCCATCCGGGCTAGCTAGGGGGCGCTGAGGGGATCTACTAGTGATGACGCTAAGAGGAGGAAATGCGCAGGCCTTTTATTCTAGGTGGTATTGTTTGAGGAGAGGAAAGCTGTTTCTTTCCTTTATTTTTTGTGCGTCTGCCATTGAGCAGAGAGGAAAACTAATGAATGTTTTTGCAAGCTATCAACGTCAGGGATTACCTCTTAGTGGCATTTGCTAAAAGTGCAAAAACTGTTGCATGAATTATTTTACATGTACACATCATTGAGGCACTCAAACATGTTTTCGTTGTTGTTGAACTGTCTGAGAAACTTGTCCACGAGAATAGAAGCATTGAAAAAAACTAAATATGGCTTATTAATCTGACGATAAATAAAACTACAAGTGTGTATGGCAGGGATACCTGAAAAGAAAGATTCTAATGGCCTTTGAGGGGCAGCCGAAAGTCGGCAGGAACTCAAATTCTCGTAGTTTTGTTTAAACTTCAGTTTTTGGATGCAAAATAAACGAAATTGAGAATTACTGCTAACAAATGACAGAAATATTATTGTCGAATTGGCACCCCCAAACAAAGGAGGGAGTCCCTCAGAAATGAAAAGTATTTTCTGGAGGAGAATCGTCAAATTATCAAATAGAAAGAAAAGGGGGGGGGGGGGGGGGGGGGGGGTTAAAAACCTACTGTGTTGTAAAGGTTCCGCTGCTCCGCATCTTCGCCACAGAGCAGAGAGCGTGATCCTGCAAAACGACCTCGTTTGCGAAATCACTCGTGCCAGAAAGCGCGTTTTCGTGGTGCAAGGCGCTCGCGTCGTTCCTCACGACGCTGCACCAAGAAAGAATAATTTTTGTTTCTGAAAACATGAGTAGCACTGAGCGCGAACCTTCTGCAGCGTGCATTTTGCACCTCGGGATTTGATTTTCTTAGCAAAAAGAAATCTCTGACCACTCGCATATAGTGCGATGATGTCACGTGCAAACTATGTTAAACAGTTCAGTTTTCTGTTGAAATGTGATGTTCTCAACAGAATACTCCGTTTCACTTTAAGTGTGAGCGTATTAAAAACTAAAAAAGCGAGCTCCGGGCTTTCAGCGTCCAAGCACGCGCGCTCCTCCAGTGCAAGTGGTCGGGACCAAAGGCTCGTGCTTGTAGCATAGTAAAGTGGAGATTTGGGCCAGTTGGTTCATTGCGAACAAAAAGCGCCGAAAAAATACAGGGACACAGACGAAGAGAAACAGGACAAGGCGCACTCTCAACTGCATTTTATTGAAACTTCACACGTTATATAGCCACAAAAACCCTGTTTACCCTATCTGCTCAGCCCGCGTTTCAAAACTTCAAACTCATTTATAGATAAAGATACGGACGTGTCACTTATACATTTATTCTCCCTGGTCCTAATTTCATATGCCTCGTGTAATTCTCGCGACACTTTATCTTTGTACCTAGCCGAACTCTTAGTGTTTGTTTGTAGCATAAGCTGCATCTGGACTTGAGGGGGCCATGCAAAGCGTTTCTGGACATTTTTTTTTTTTTAATTTGCATTGCTTTTGCTCCAATCAGTGACTGGGACTCTAGCAACACAATAAACATCAAATAAACAAGAAATCTGGCGTATTTTGAACATAATAGCTGAAAGAGGTTCAGAATTTTGAGCGCATTTCCTTTTGTTGATGACGTTATTGGTCTGAGCCAATAGAGAACCTAAACGACAAGAGCGTGAAACAACCATGCGCGATCTTCCTAAGTGTTGAAAATTAACATCCAGTTATGAAGATGTGAGCGCCCCACCAATTTACGGTTGTTCCAAGCAAATATATGAGTGAGAGTCACGTGCTTGAAAGGATCAAAAGGGGTACCTTGCGCCTATTTAGCCAGTTCTACCTCTAGAATTCTATGTCATCATTATCCGATGCTCTAGACCAATGTCGTCACTGAACGCTCATGTTTGACACTGATAGGCACGCCGTTCGAAGCAGCATTTGCTTTTCTTCGTCCCTTTCCAATGCCCCTTTAAGCTGAAACAAAGTATAGCAAAAGGGGGTTTCCAAATTGTAAAGTTGTGCAGTATGTATAGCAGTCTCGCGATGATATGAATGCAGCCTCATAAAATGTCAAAGCGCGCATGACTGATAAAGCACGGAGTTGTAAAATCAGGCCACAAAACAAGTGCCCGTAAAACCAAATATCACTTTAACCTCCCGAGACAGTATTCAGCGAAGTTTCAAGCTCGTGCAGTCCGTTGTCCTAATGTGATTTAAATTGGAAATACGAGGGTTGTCCGTAAAATAAGGTTCCCGAGGAGCTGCAGTCGCAAGAAAAGCTGTTAAGCGGGATCCGGCGACACTGACGTGCAGCTTGGTTCCCCCTCTCCAAGTGCCCGCCCCGGCGAGCTGTCTGCGAAGCTCAGTCTTGGCTTGGCAGCCGTTAGTGATGGAGCTCCCACTCGCTTTTCCCGCCAGGTGTGAATTACACTCTGTGATTCGTTTTTTGTGTAAGAAAAAAAAACAACTCGGCGCCGGTGGACATTCATTCCCAACTTTGGGACGTCTACAGAGAAAAGTGTATGAGCGTACAACACGTGAGCAAATGGTGCAGAGAATTCAGACGGACGTACAGACGTCTATGACGAACCGCGTTCTGGACGGCCATCGGTTTCGGATGAAACGATTGCGAAAGTGGAAAAAACAATGCTGAAAGATCGAAGGGTGTTGGTTCGGGAGCTCTGCGAGATGACCCCTGATGTCAGCAAGACCTGCATTGACAAACTTTTGACAGACCATTTAGGGTATGCCAAGGTTTGTGCAAGGTGGGTCCCGAAAATGCTTACGGAAAACCACAAACGGCAAAGTGTTGAAGCGGCCCGCGAATTTCTTCAGGCCTACGAAACTGATGACGAGGAATTTTTGGACTCTATTGTCACTGGGGACGAGACCTAGGTCCGCTACACGACACTGGAAACGAAACAACAATCCCGTCAATGGAAACATCCAGAGTCGCCGAAGCCGCGGAAGTTCAAACAAACACCGTATGCCGGCAAAGTGATGGCGAGCGTTTTTTGGAACAGAAAGGGGTTATTGTGGTGCGAATTCATGCCTGCCGGTACAACAATCAATGCGGACCGCTACTGTGAGACGTTGAAGAACCTTCGCCACGCGATTTAAAACAAGAGGAGAGGCATGCTCACGAAGGGAGTGCGTTTCCATCAGGACAATGCTCGTCCGCGCATCACCCGTGTAACAAACCATCTCATCAACAAATTTGAATGGGATACTGTCGCACACCTGCCCTACAGCCCAGACACAGCCCAAGTGTAT
>JABSTQ010006161.1:0-59804 GCA_013358835.2 Ixodes persulcatus
CATTGCAAAGGTTCATGCTCTTTACGTCAAAACAAAACTAAAATACGACAAATAAGTACTTCTAGCAAACTCTTTGTCAGCAGAGGCGGAATGCAGAAATAGTACACAAAAAGAAACTAACCTGCGACAAGTACAGAGATTTCAGGCAGCTTGGGTTCGAAAAATTAAAAAGGTTTTAAGAGATCTCGTCTCTCTCAAGGCCCGTTCACACTCTTGCGACCGAGTACGACTGAGAGAGACGAGATCTCTTAAAACTTCTTAATTTTTTTTAGAACGAGGGAACACACTGGCATTGTGGCGTCATCTATGCGGTGACCCTGGAACTGCATTTCACAAGAGCAAAGGTTTTGCGGGATTTCTGAGGTCAAATGTGCGTAATACCCATAGAAAGGCTCGTTTATAACATTGACAAAAGTTTTTCGAGCCAAGAAAGAAAGGATAATGCGCGAGAGAAATAAAAAAACTATGCAGGACCGCCGAGTTTACACTGCTACCCAATAGATGGCGCCAGTGTGTCCTCTGGTTTAAGAAGTTTTAAGGAACCCAGGTTTAAGAGGTCGCAAGAGTGTGAACGGGCCTTTAGATGAAACGAGGACGATTCTGTTATCTCGAATAGTGCCTTCCGTTCACGAGCACGTGTGCGTAGCAAGTCCGCTCACAGCGTGGCGTTCGATCGCATTGCTTCTCCTCTTGCAGAAAATTATGGCTCAACAAAAGCACGTACTTAGTGTCCTCAGTTCTGGAGGTTTATGGCATCGGAGGGCTTACCCGGAAGATCAAACATCTACTGCAGGTGCACGGCGGAAAGACGGTGTCATAGGAAACCCATACCAGAGTAAAATGTGAAGCACATGTGAGCAAAGACCGCGTCGCGTCGTGCCGGCGAGCGGCGTAACCATAGCAACCGGTGCTGCTGCCGCAGCGACATGGCAGTGCGACATTCGGCCACGTCATATATAGAGAGCCTACATTGGAGCCTAGATTGAAGAGAGATTCGATCTGAACCCATGGGGAGCGTTTGCAATTTAATGGCGCACACCTTTTGTCGCAAGTCCTGTTGCATCGGTTGCAAGTGCGCATGCGCTGCGTTGTCGCGTGGCGAAGAGGAAAGCAGGAGGAAAGGCGGAGACTAGATAAATGGGCTAGTTGGTACATCACTGAATGAAAAGCGCCGAATAAACGAGGACGAAGAAGGGGACAGAGACGAAGCGCACTTTTTTTTTTTTTTTTTTCACTGACAAGGCATGTTTCCTGGCTTTCTCATTTATGCAACGCCCCGTTTGGCCCACATACGATTTCCCGCAACTCATTGGTATGTTATATACTACTGACGTTGCACACTCCACGTATTGCTTAGCGTGTTTCTTTTGACACACTTTACCCTCTCCCTTTTCGTTGTTTATTTTTGAACATAGATGAGACAGCTTGTGTGGCGCTGAAAACACCACTGGCACTTCGAAATGAGCCGCCACTTTTTTTAGATTGTGAGATAGAATGTGAATGTAAGAAATCACCGCCGGTCTTGTTAGTTGTCTGGAAGGAATTTGATCGTCATCTTTTTTTCTTTACCTTGGAAACAAGGTTATCCGCTACTTCCCCCAAGAAGCGATCGGGGTACCCTCCGCGTTTTAGACGATTCACCTGCGTGAGGAAGCTTTCATCCGCGACGTGGTGGCATGATTTTGCCATCGAGGCTCTCATTAGGAACGATGCAGTTCCCCTTTTAACGAGTTTGGATTGCACAGAATTGAAGAGCAGAACCCCTTTCTTAGATCGCGGCTCATATTTCCAACAAACATGGTCACCTTCGAAGTTGAGGCTCAAATCCAAAAACTGCAGCCTTCGATCCCTTCGTCATTGTTTTATGGGTGAACGTCAATCCATGTGAATTCAAGTTAAGACAATCCAGCACATCGTTGATTAAATTCATGCTAACAATAACGAACTTCGGGGCAAGCCCAGTTGAAAATTCCCATTAGAATCCAATTGGAATTTCCAATTGGTACCAGTTAGGTTTTCGGACAACCAATTGGTCACCGCAATGGGAACCAATGTAAACCATTAGGAACCCCTTAAGTTTCCAACTGGAAAATTTTGTTTCCAATTGGTGAACCCATTGGCCAGTGTACTTCCGATTTGAACCCACTAAAACCAATTGATTCCAATTAAAACCAGTTAGAATTCCAATTGGATCTAATGATAATTTTTAGGTGGGAGTACCAAGGAATCATCCACATAACGACAGATTGTGAATTCCCCAATCTTTCGATATCCTTACGTATTCCCTTATCACATTCTGCCAAAACTATATCGCAGAGCACTGGCGCAACACGGGAGCCGATACATATGCCTCGGTTTTGAACGTAAACGCCATCCTTAAAGGACACAAAGGTTGAGTTAAGGTAGCATTCTATAGAATGCTACCTTAACTCAACCTTGTCTTCGTCCGCTTGTCTTCGTCCGCGAGCTGAGTGCGCCGGCTTTCGGGTGGGTCTCCCTCCGCCGCTCAAAGAGATCTTCGCATTCGCATGAATGGCACGTAACATGAGACATCTGTCAACAAGAAAACTATCCCTAGAGCAAACGTGGCGTGTGTTGTGTTTTTGCTTTAAAGAAAAGGGAACTCAGACCTGAACTAAGAAATATGTGAAGCCGCACATTTACGGACTCGTGCCGTCATGTCGCCTCTACGGCGTTTTGCCCGTGCGCGCTTCTCACAGCGCTTTCCAGTTTTGAAGAAGTATGTTGGCTTACGGTTTTTTTTTTTTTTTTTACAGTGTAGTAACTCTAAAAAAGGCTCCACACTTACTCCGCTCGAACTTATAAAGCTTATTTCATCATTTTCTTCAATGCACTTTTTCACCGCTGGGAAAAGCTTGTAATACGGAGTGAAACAGTCCCCGTCGGGCAATCTTGCGGTGCACTGTGATAGGTGCCCATGTGGCCCGGAATTGAAAAAAAAACAAAAAAAAAAAAACCAGTTCTGGGCAAATACGCAAACAAAACCACGCGAGAAATACATGAGGCATTCCGCACAAGAGAGCAAAGGGAGAGTCTGTATATTAGTGAGCCGTCACTGCACTTAACAGATAAAGAGTTTTTCTTTTAGGGGCGAAGCTGCTTAGGGTCTAGCCTTGTCCGTCCGTCCGTCCGGCGTCCGTGCTCACAAAAAAAGAAAAAATGTTTGCGCAGTCGACAGGATTCGAACCTGCGCGGGAAGACCCCAATGGATTTGTAGTCCAATGCCTTATTAGCTACTGGGCCACGACTGCGGGACGAGTAGGGGGCTCTGAGATGTGGTAGTAACTCAAGAGATGGGGCTGTCAAGGATGAAACGTTGCATGTAGCCGCTCAACGTCTATACAGGAGAGGGCGCTCCGGTCAAATGCGCATATAATCGCTTTAAACTTTGCATGCATGGCTCTGCACTTCACCGACCATAAAGCAGTAATAATGAAGTCGAAACGCAACCAGGAACTCAGCACTACCTATGAGCAATAAAAAAAACCAGCACCCACAGCACAACCTATGAAGAATAAAATCAGTATCATCAGCACCACCAGAGCTTCGCCCCAATCAACATCATTCGCCACGTGGAGATGCGGTCATTTTTTGAGCCAGCACCCAGATAGACGGTATTAATAGTCCCCCCCCCCCGCCCCCCCCCCCCTCCAATGTTTGTTTCAATAAACCTTCAGTTGTGAGTGCGCTTCGTTTCTCTCCCCTTCTTCATCCTTGTTTATTCGGCGCTTTCCATTCGAAGGCGGGGACGTTTGCGGACGATCGACGCTTTCGTCACCTCTTCGCAGCTTGTATTGCAGATACGGTCCATAAACCACGTGACCCCGATGGATCCGTTGGAAACTCTCTGTGATACAGGCTCTCTACTACGCCATAGCGTCAGCGGCGGTTGCTAAGGTTAAGTTGCTCGGCGGAGCGACGTAACGCGGCTTTTGCTTACATCTGTTTCACGCCTTAGCCTCACTTCTCAGCTCCATATGGACCTTTTCCGACAATAGTTTCGCGCATGAGCGAAATCTTTGTTCTAGACTGTTTTGGAGACTCGCACGGGCTTTGTTGAAAACGGGATCCTCGCGTGCTACTCAGCTCACTGGCGGCCATATCTGTGTGCACTGCTGCTGAGCGCGCCCTGACGGCGAGCTTCCGCAGTCCTTTTGGAGCGTGCATTTAGCACCATCAAGGTTGCCGGTCTTAGCAGGCTATTAATGTGAGCTCGTTCTGAGCATGCGCTCTAAACATCGCCCTCAAATATGGCGTCCAGTGAATACCTCCTATTGGCGAGGCTTTCTATCCGAAACCTAATGTTTAACAAGCTGATGACGAGGACCTCCAAAGTAAGTTTTTACGTTCGCCGCAAAGTGTCGTTTTTCGTATTCAGTATTCAGTTGCACCGGAACCCTTTGAATCAGGGCAGTCGCTCCAGAAGGAGCGTCGCAGGCGCTGCTAACAAAATAGTAAAAGTAAAAAAGAAGTCGTGTCACACACGCACATTCCAGATCCAATGAGGGTGAAGGGACAAAGGGAGGGCTTGTTCTCGCTCCAGTGCCCAGTCAGACCTGCCCTGTCTGTGTTCTGTCTGTTCTTAGAAGTCTGGAATTCAAACTAGATGGCGCGAGCCTCCACCCAATCCATAAGGTTCAGTCGTATTCGTCCGGACGTCTTTAGATACTACTTGGGTAGTATAATAGACCCTTTTCAAATCCCCATCAAGCAACATTGGCGGTCGCTGGGCCAGCAGGCGCCCGAACAATGGCGGGTTCGAATAATTCGAGCAGTAGCTACTTGATGCAGCGCACTTTTGAAAAATGATCGATTCAATTACACAAATTACTTTAACTTATGCGTTCATTTTGTAATTTGTATTTGTAATTAGTTAATTCCGACTACTCTAAATGTCAATGTTGCTGTAATTTAATCACATTTTAGTCTCGGTAATTCAAAAATATTAATGACAATTACGACTACCTCTTTATTGCTTTGCCATTATGGAGCATTCTAGAGTCAGTGGCAGGCGAAAATACGCTGCGTGTCCGCCTCATTGCCCTGCGGCCAACTCCTGGGTCTTCGAAAGAGCTGCGACTCCCAGATCGCCGACCGGGGACGCAGAGCCCAGCAAGTCTCAAAGCAGCACTCGCAGAGGGAGTTCGAAGATGCACCAGCGGGCGGCGTGGCGTGCGTGGCCTCCCATTGACGGGATGGAGGACAAAGAATTGTGATTGTAACGTGTATAATGAACCCATCTTATCACGACTCCTGTCAGTTATTTCCTGGGAGTTTGATCCTCTATTGTATTCTGCTGTGCCCACGAAATGGCTTATTCTCAGCTTCGACTACCTTGAAGAAAATATCGCTAACAGTCTAAGTAGTGTTGAAAAAAAAAAAAAAAACTGAGTTTGCGATACTTAAACCTCAGTTCCTCAGTTTTCATATCGAGCCATTAATTAAGTATGTAAAATAAAGCCGCAGAATGTGATTAATATAAAACGGCGTTGAATAAATACTCAACTGCCAGATATAAAAGAAAAAACATCTCGGGGCGAAACAAGGCTACCACATCATCATCAGTGAAGTCGGTTAGTCGTCAAGAGAGAGTAATTGCGAAGGAATTGCGTTACGTTTTAAAAGTGTTGTGTTATTCAATTAAATATTTTTGTGCGCTGGCAACTCTAATTGTAATTAACTAATTTTGGAGGAAAGTAGGTGTAATTGGAATTAAATTAGATTTGCAATGTAATCTGCCGAATTATAATCCAGGTTAACAGGTAGAAAGTTTTCGAGAATTCTACAGGACAAAAGTGCAGAGAATTCAAGTTTTCAGAGCCAAATACCGGGGTATCGCCACAACATGCACTTTATGTGGAGAGGGAACATAAGCACCAGGACACGTCATCGGGGAATGTACGGGGCTCGACAACCCAATACACCGCACAGAGAGGAAAGCTTTCCCAGAGCCCTGGGATTCGGTAAGACGACGGTGCAACAAAGAATTTCCGAACGGTGGAACAAGGCAAGGGAAGAGTAGGGGAAGAACCCGAGAGGGGCAAGGGAATAGAGAGATGAATAAGTATAAGATCGAGAGGTTTTAGTGTAAAGTATTAATTCGCGCTATAAGCCAGGGGGGATGGGTGGCCGAGCGTGCTAACCCGACGCAGCTTAGCACTGTGGAGCGAAAGCTTCCGCTGCAGAGCCCAGGGATCCTGGGCTCGATCCCCACCCCTGCATGTTTCCATCTCCATGAGCATCATACCGGCATACGGTCATGAATTAGTACTGCGTGGTGCAAGTTAAAGACCCCATGCTAGCGGTTGTACTGCACTGGCTAAATTTATCATCTATAGCTGAGACAAGAAAGGCTCATTAAGGCCGACTAACTTACGGCTGTATAAACATACACACAGCAGAATTATTATTTACTGCACGCCGCAGAGATCCAGAAGATCTCTTCATGTTGTCTCCGGGACCACGAATGGTCTAGATCTGGCTAAAAATAACGTATATTTACGATTTATGCCTCATGTTTGCAGTTGAACGGTCTACGTTGGAAAGCATCTCAAGTGTTCTGGGCTGCGTTTTCGGAGGCAAAGCCGTGGGTGCGTAAATTTGGAAAGCTCGTTGCTTGCACGAGGGCTCGTGAAAACAATGCATATTGGAGGACTGGATTCGAGCTTGCACTTTTTCCAGTACTGCAAGCGATAAACACGAAGTATACGGATAAGGCGGAGCATAAGCTCGCCGCTGTTAGGGCGTATAAATAGTGATCCCCAAAAGCAGCGTTCACGGGGAATTCTTTGGGCATTCTGCGAAACAATGCGCCGCGACAGAGCGACCCGTCTCCTCCAGCAGAAGCAGTATGGGCGTCGACAGCCCTATTCTGAGAACGAGCGCGGCTTTCTATTTCCGATGCGTTTGCTGTCCGCCCTTCGTATTGACGGAGGCTGTAGCACTTCAAGAGCGCTTTGAACCCGGCGACGACCCCTTGTTCGTCAGCGAAGCTTTCTTTGGAGAGAGAAAAAAAAAATCCTTTGTACCAATTCTGCGCGCTTTCTTGGAGTGCTTGAAGTCAATACCCCTGTTTCACAGGATCTGAAAGGCCTTGAGAGCGACGGCCCTTGAAATTCATAAATTTGCTTAAGGTGTCTGTTGCTGATCAAACATTTTCTTCAACTGAGATATAGGTGATATCAATTGCAATTCTTCTATAGTTGCGATACAGAAATTAGTAGACAAAGAAGCACAAAAATAGGCTGTTATGGCTGTAACGTTGTAACCATTCCTGAGTTACTATTGATAATAATATTATTTATTACAATTTATTAAAATAACGGCGTTGCGGAAAGGTGAGTGGCTAATGCCCTGTACGTCTGAGGCGACGCTTCAAACATGAAAGTGCTGCTATCACATCTTCGCAGACCGATCCCAAACTTTCTTGAACATCATCGCGTTTGCGCGCGCACTAAAATGAGAATTTCAACGGAATAACGACAAACATCACAATGTTGAAAAAACAGTGAGTGCGCAGGCGAGCTGGTGGATGTTGATCATGATGTAGAAAACCCTGTCTTTTTTCTTCGACCAAGTTTCCCTGCTTTTACCACAGTCTCGGGTTTTCTACATCATGATCACAATGTTCCCTGAGAATATCTTAGAGCGCAGCCATAAAATATCAATAAGCTTAATTAAACCTTTTGACGCTTATAGCTTTGACTGCATAGAGGCCTTTTGGGCCACATTTACAAAATGTATTAATTTCTACTTTTTTTGACAAAAACTCGTAATGTTCCCGAAGACTGTAATTGCCTGGGTACCGTAAAACGCAAATCAACAAGCATTTTGATATTTTTTTTTAACATTTTTTTCTCAAAGGAATGCCCCAGAAAGTTGACCATGTGGGCAGAAGTTATTGAAGAGCCCAGATATCTGCTCTATAACTTCCCAGATTTCAAGCACCCCTTTGCTTGAGTCCACGTCCAGCTTTAGAAAATAAGCGGCTAAAATATATTCGCAGTCGTCTTCTGAACTGACTTCGTAACCGCCATTTTTGTGCATCATATCTCTTTTGCTTTTCTTTGATGCTGTGCTCGACTCGCGTAAATGAGAAACGGAAGGATTCTAAAACGCTGAATGAGTTTCGCAGATTCGGTTGGGAGTAAATGACGTATGTGGCGTAAATGTCGTTTTCAGCCGCCGTGTGGAACTCCCCCAACAAACACTTTTTTCAGTGCCTGGATAGAGCACGTTTGGCACAAAATCAAGTTTTTCCGAAGAATCACTTTCACCGAAATATCTACATCGCGAGACAGATTTTGAGTTCGGGCAGAGAGAGAGGGAAAGGCAAAGAGGGCGAACGCTTTATTTAATCACGAAGTCCGGTGCTCGTGGTTTTGGTGATGGGAGCAAATTTTGGGTATTCTTATACAGTTGATGTTCATGATTAGGGTAGAGGCCACAGTGTTGGCATGCTGGATGCGTATGGCGCGCCACTAATGAAGTGTTTGTGATGTTCTGTGAATAGTGTGTTGGTTTGAGCGCGTCAGCTAATTGTGGCTTCCTCTCTGCTAAATGCGTGTGACAGGCTTATAAGTGTGTGATATTGCCGCGCGCAGGGCCCCCTGCGCGCGGCATTAATATTGTCTCTAAGTTATTTTAGTATGCGTATTCTGGATTGGTGTAGTGCCCTTCTGTGGTCCCGAAAAAAAAAAGAAAAGAAATGAAGTTCCTGGATTGGTCAAATATATTACAAAATGAACTAAGAAAAAAACTTGTCAGCGCATTATTTACGCCATTAGGAACGAAACGAAAGCATGTGGCGAGATTCAGATTAAGTGTTGCACGAGTTGGTGTTGAACCTTTGAAAAGGTCACGCTTATTAACACGGACAAGAAAAAAGGACAAGACAACACAATGCGCTAACTAAAACTGCTTAATTCAGGTAGAATCAACTGCTTAAAGGAGCTGTGCAACAATTTCGGTGCTTTGCTTAAATAATTTGGGAGTTGGTGTCTCGACCTCCCTGAAGTCAAGAAGAAAAAAACCGCTTTTGCCTGCATGCCCTAGTTATTATTTTAAAAATCGACAAAGATTGAGGTTTTCGGCACCTCTCGACTCCTTTACCATCTTTCGAGCATGGCCACCGACATCCCGAAGCGCGCGCGCGCTTCGGGATCTCGGAGGCCATGTTCCGAGTCACGTGCGCTGTGACGTGAATGGGGGACGGGCGGGGTTGCGGTGAAGCTCTCTCTCTATAGTAGGGTACAAGTCAAGAAGGTAGCGGCAAATGCCCCTCAAAGGGAATCATATATCCCTCCGTCACCTCCGCATCCAATAGCGTCCCATCGTTTCCGTGACGTTGCGGCCAACGCGCGAGGAGGGTTGTGCCTTTCTGTACATATTTGCTTTATCTCTCGACTTTGATTTAGCATTGTGGAAGCCACGAGAGGGAGATTAAGTCTTCCCCCTTCCGATGGAAACAAAGACGACTTTCGGGGATTAGCTTCCCTCTCCAATTGATACAAAGGGTGCTTTCAGGGGCTCGGTTCCTTCTCCGATGAATACAAAGGTCGCTTTCTTAAAAAGTGGGGGTCGGAGACAAGTTGGCACCACTCTGTGGCCATTATCTATCCATTGAAGCGGAACAAGGAGCGTTTCCAGTGAACTCTTCTTTCGATTGCGGAGGGATTTGAAACCGGCGCACCAAGCTTGTGGGAGGAGCTTCTCCTACCTTCTTAACTTGTAACCGACTATACACCTTTTTCGCTTAGCCTCGCACCCAGCCACGTCGTCCCCATATCCGGTATGCGTTCCGAAAAAAAAGCAAGAAATTACAACCCCGAACAAGTAAAAAAGTATAGAAGGGTCATAACAAGAACGACTGACGGTTGCAATTAAAATGTTAACACATTCTACTGTCGAGGAGAGAAGAAAGCGACGTTTTCACGCATACCGGAAGTGCCAGAATTAAAGATGGCGGCGCCCACGTAGAAAAGGTGTATAGAGCCATCAGCGAGCAGCGAGAACTCACCCACTCGCGACCACGTGATCACGTGCTCGCGCAGCGCGATCAACATGGTGAAAGGAGGAAAGTGTCGTCCGGGTCCGGCCATTCCCGCGTCCCCCTCCGGCTTCTGGCGGCTGTTCGCGGTAGCGCGGTAGCTGACGGTTTTGTTGACCTCGGATAGATGGCGCCACAAAAACTCCGTATATTAAAAGTTTTGTCAATGATACCAGGTTTTTGACGCATTTATATTTATGTTGGAACGACAAAATTTATAGAAAAATTACCTTTTATTGAGCAGGTATTTGCAGAACTTCCTATATTTCTACAAGTCTCTTATTGACGTCATGCCGAGTGCTTCTCATGGCCGCCGCTCGCGGCTGCTGGTCGGGAAATACTCTAACTTTTGCCTCGCGATTATGCGGCGGAATCGCCACATTTCGAAGGAAGGAGATGTGTTTTCTGTCCTTTGTGACAAGATAATTGATGTCCAAAGTAGGAAAATGCAAATTCTTTAAACGTTAAAATCGTTGCACAGCTCCTTTAAAGACGGCCTGCAAGGACTTTTTTACTGGTTCTTAATTACCTCCGAACCTGAGCGCACTGAACCTAGTAACTTAATGAAACTTTTCTTTTCTCGAATTTCGCTTTATTTTAAAAGTTATAGGCAAATTAAAATTACAAAAACAAGCAAAAAATAACCTCCTTTATGACGTCCTTGGTTGCTTGAGTGGCCGTGAACTAGGGGAGGGGTAGTGAGCTCAGCGAGCGGTCACGGCTGCCAAACTACGTGTCGACGGCTCGAGAGGGCGCCACTAAAGCATGCTGTGGCTAGGCTGTATGAGAAGCGGGCAGCCAGGGCGGCTCGCATTGCATTTGCTGCGTGATTAAACACTAATTCGGCATGACACTTCATTGGCCACAAACGACAGGAAACACGGGGTAAAGATCAGTTCAGAACTGGAGCCACATCGCGCTGCTATACCGCCAAAAGGCCCAACCGCAAGCCAAAGCTGCTCGCCGAGGGCCTAATTGGGAACGCTCGGAACCGGTCGGATCTTCTAGTCCGTACGACCGCAGCTCCGCCGCGTACATCCGGGACCTTTCTACGCTCGCCACTCGTTTGGTGCCTGCTTCCACTACATCTTTCTAGTATGCGTCGCCTTTTCCACCGCTTGGTGGCAGGTATGTCGACGGGTCATTTCTTGTTTCCGATATACTTTCTAAACTGCATTTGTGTCTTTTCTGATCTAAAATAGTGAACAAAAACTACTTTTATAAATAATTGAAACGGTTCGCGCCACTTATATTTTGTATTTCGACAAAAAAGAAGCTTTTAGCGGCTCTGACCAGTAGTAAGCCCAGGACCTAAACGTCACATATCGCGCGCTTTCGGCACCGCGGGTCGCCCCCGTAGGTGGAGGAGGTTCCCGCGTCGTCCGGTTAAAATATGACGCACTGAAATGTAGTTACTCTCTCCGTGCCCGCTGGCTTGCCCGAACCCCGAGGGACGTGGAAACCGCAAAAAAGGTAGAGGCTTAAATATGATTGCAGGGCCCCTTTAATTCAGGTAGAATTAAGCAGTTGAAGTTAGTGCATCGTAATAATTGATTTGTCCTTCCCTCTTGTCCATGTCTACCAGCGCGACCTTGTTTTCAAAAATTCGAGATATGTTTCACGGCGTAATTATTGCTCTAACCTATTTTTTTTTTTCTACGAACGTAGATTTTGTTACATACGTGTCCTATCCAAAAATATTAAAATAATTTTGGGGTAGATCAGTGTTCGCTTAACCCAAATGACGTTAGTTTCTCAAGGCCTTTGAGATATGCCAGTGAGACGCCCCTATAAAAATGATTTTTGACTTTTTCTTTAAAACGTGTTGACTTCTTTTTGACTCAGATTACTTTCCTGTGACTTTAACTTTCTGTTGACATGGTCAACAGAAAGTTTGTTGACTTTCTGTTGAAACGTTTCTGATGATTTTCTTCAGCCTGAGTCAAAAGAAAAGCTGTTGACTTCCTATTAACTTGTGTTGAATTTTTTTCTGCTGACTTTCTGTTGACAGTGTCATCAGAATGACTGCAGACGGTATGTTTACTTCGTGTTGAAAATTTTCAGTTGACTCTCGGTAGCCAAGGTCAATAGAAAAGCTACAGAGTTGCTGTTGACTTTTTATTGAACATTGTACACCCCGACTAGCTGCCAAAAGTCGCTAAGTTTCTCAGTAGTCTCTGACGAGGTGAGAACGGGAAGCAGCTTCAGTTGTCTCGCCTCCAGCGCGAGCCTACTACCCTTGACAACGCTTCGACGTTTGTGCACCTCGAGCGCGCGCGTGCAGTCAAAGCACGACTGAAGGCATGGGGCGCGTCCTGGAGGCCAGGCATTCGAAAGGCATGCCCTGCCGTTCTGACGTTGTAAGTGACTATAGGGACTTTAATGACCACATTAAATAGTCAACTAGTAAAGAAAATCAAAATAACTATTTGAAAGAGGAGAAACTGCCTTGACTCGCTTGGTCCTGAGTAGTGCTATGCAGAGAAGCGATATTTCTTCAAGGAGCCGTTTTTGTGGATGTTGTTTTAGCGACTGTGCCGAATTATTATTAGTTCTACCAATGCGTTTTAGTAAGAGATATCGTCCACGAACTTCGAAACAGTGTTTTCCCTTGGACAGACTTTTGAGGAGAAGATCAAATACTTGGAACCTTAATAAGTGCTGAGGTGGTGACCGGCCAAATGATTACCTTCAATACGTAGGCTATAAAAGGCTATGGAGCAGTCATTGGGAGTGTGATTCAGGTGTTCAGTGATTTATGGTGTTTGTGTTTGTGTTCGTTTCTCATGTGTAGTTGTGGGATGTATGTAGCTTCAAATACCTCCGAATTCACTAACATTTACTGATTTAGTAACATACTAACAAAATATAAAATAATCGCGTTTTTTTAAGTTATTTTGCTGCAGCCAATTTGGAGGAGAGTGGAAAGCCACAGTAAGCTTCCGAAACTTTGTTGAATTAATATCTAAGCTGTAAAGCATTTTTTTCTTTTTAATCTTCTGTAGCTTTTCAGTTGAAAAACTGCAGAAAAAGCATTTTGGAGGCTACAGTTGACTTTCTTATTACAAAGTTGGCCAATATTCAAAAGAAAGTCAACAGAAAAGCTAGAGAAAGTCAGACGAAAAGCTATTAACATTTTATATCCTCTGATGACTTTTTTCAACAGCCTTTCAACAGAAAATCATCAGAGTTTTTTGTGAGGGAAAGGGGTGTAAGAGACTGCCGGCAGCAGTACGAAATCAATCATCAATAAGAAAGACGTGTGGCACGAACTTCGATCACAGTTTTAGTAGGGAAACAGACGTCGCACAAGCATAGTTTTTGCACTTCTAGGATGCTTGGAGTCCGTAAGATAAGTTATCATCAAGACCAAGGGAGCTATGTTCGACAATTGTTTCGTTTCTCCTAAGAAGAAACGGAAGTGACGGAAGTGACGATCTCGCGTCTGATTGACTAGAGGCTCAAATGACGAAAAAGGGAACTTTCGTCGTTTGAGCCGCTAGCCAATCAGACGCGATATCGTCACTTCCGTCACTTCCGTTTCTTTTTAGGAGAAACGAAACATTTGTCGACCATAGCCCCCCAGACGATCTCAGAAACGTCTTTAGTGTACTTTTAACTATTATTTTAAGCAATGTTTGGCAAAACCATACATTTTTAATCGAGCGACAATTAGAGGATGCTGCTAATGGGGTAAATCATTCGGCATCTAAGATATTTATTTTCAGAAGACATTCTTACAAAGCGTGCCGTGCAAAGTGAAGGAACCTGTCTTTTTTTTTTTTTTTCCGACATCAATAATCATTTCGATTGTAACAACTTTTTTTTTTTCGAACGAACATAGCTTCGGACGTAGGTACTCAAGTAATACCCAGCTGTTTGAATTTATCGCTCATTTGCATTGGAACACTCATGCTGCCACCCAGACTGACGCCATTTTCACCGACTTTGCAAAGGCATTTGATGCAGTCCTCCATGGTCGTCTCCTATTGAATTTATCGCACCTTCAAATTGATCCTTTCATCGTAGACTAGATGGCAGCATTTGTTGGGCTAGAACTCAGTCAGTGAGGTTAAGTAATACTACTTCATCTCAACTTCCCGCCGAAGCAGGCGATCCACAGGGTAGCAATATTGGACCCATACTATTACTCATGTACATATATTAGAGAGTTTTAGTAGATCGTTCCGATACCTCCGATACCCCCGATAACGATACTATATATGTAAGCGCAAAGGCGGAGGCAGAGTATCGGGTATCGTTATCGGAGTCATCGGAACGATCTACTAAAACTCTCTATTAACGACCTTCCGTCCACCGTTAACATCCAGAATTAGGTTGTTTGCGGCTGAGTACGTCATGTATCGAGAAATAAGTACCACAGAGGATATAGCATCACTTAAAAAACTGACTTCGATAAAATTTGCACGCAGTGCTTAAAATGGTAGCTCAACATTAAAACTAGTAAAGGCCGGCAAATGAAAGTTACAAAAAACGCAAACGTGCTATCGGCCCGATACAACATTCTGTCGCTTGAAGTAAAAATCACAACATCATACAAATATTTAGGTGTTTACTTTAGGCCCAACTTAACGTGGAGCGAGCAGACTGATCATGTCATACTGAACGTCTCTAGAAAAGTCGATTTTCTAAGGTGTACTACAGGCACCCACGAGTACGCGTCTGCTAGCCTACAAAGATATAATTCTTCCAAAACTGGAATACGCAAATATAATCTGGACTTAGCATCCAAGTTTTCTCATCAAAAGTTTGCAAGCTGTTCTAAATAAAGTCGCCCTTTTTATTCATGTGAACTACACTTATCAAACGAGTGGGACGTACGCATTTAAAGCAAAATCTGTGCTTCTCTCCTCTAGACATATGAAGAAAAATATCGCGTCTGTTTTTTTTTTTTTTTTGTCTTATTCATCACAGTGACTCTGCCTTCAGATAGAAATCCTGCAGACTTGCAGTGCATATATCAGCAAGAATCGAACAGAAATTGGAACCTTTTGCATCCCGTACTAGGTAATCTGTTTTTCTCATCGCCATCAATCTCGATCGTTTCCAACTGGAACGCTCTCCCAATCCCCATGACGACTGAACGCGACGACCTGCTATTCAAGAGTAAATTCTAAGACTTGTTCTCGGTATTACGACAGAATGTGGAACTTTTATGATGCTTCAGCGCGCCCAAAGATATGCTTACCGTGTTGAAATTAGCTTCCTTGGTGCAGAAATGGCTTTGATGTTCTGTCTGTTATTGTATTGCGCTTCTGTATATTTTTTAACAAATCCCCGCTCATGCAATGCATTCGTAGAAATAACCTTAAGCTGAGCAAACTGAAATGAAAATAAAATGTATTTCAAAGCCGTCGCATGTCTCGCACGGACGCATTACCCTGATCATTATTTCCGATAAAAGAACTGGAGAACAAAAATACACTTGACTCATTTTGCTTCGAAAGAGCAGGTCGACGTCTTTAGGTACACAACTTTCCGAGTCGGCGGTTCGAGTAACACTGTAGGTTTTCGTAAATCGACCTATCTGTGTCTGTAATTCGAAGCCCGAGGCGGAATAGACGGCGCGTATGTGAGCCGCAAATGACTACGCAGCGAGCGATTATACAAGAACACATACTCTCCCACGCCCGCCTTACCTGTTTCTTCCTCGAGCCAACGACTGAGCGACAGAGCGAAGCACGTAACAGCTCTCAGCATGAGGAATGCGCTCGGACAATACATTGTCACGTGGCTCGCTGCGACGCTCCGATTAATCAGCCGTACTCTAAAAAAAGCCCGTGAGTCTACTTCCGCGCACAACACTCGGAGAGCCAATCACCGCAACTTACGGAGGCAGCTCAGCGAATGACGATGCCGAAACATATGTTTAGATTGAAAAACGCAGTTTGAGTTGTGACATTAAGCAATGCAAAATGTCACGCTTGCATTGCTTAATGTCACAACTCAGACTGCGTTTTTTGGTCGGAACATATTTTTCGGCATCGTCATTCGCTGAGCTGCGTCCATAAGTTACGGTGATTGTCTCTCCGAGTGTTGTGTGAGAAAGTAGACGCACGGGATTTTTTCAGAGTGAGGGGCCGTAGATTTCGCCGTTTAATAAGGTAAGGTGAAACGGAGTGTAGAACCGCCACCGCATTCGTCGTGAGCGCCCTCGATGAACCCTGCGGGAGGAATTCTGACATCCATACGCGTCGTTTCTCGAGAGGGCTCATCAGAATGCGCGCCAATTAGAGGGCCAAGGAAACCGTGACAGCCGCTGCGTCGCCGCTAATCCCCGGATGGCGTGACCACGTTTCCCCGGTACGGGGCGGCGCTCTTGCCAGAAGACACGGTAGGACCTTAGCAGAGTCGCCGCGGTGATGAGGCGGTGCTTTGCAGGGCGACGGGTCTGAGAACTGCAGTACTTGGCCTCACCTTGACGTGGACCGCAGCAAAGGCTACTAACGAGTTAAAGGACCCCTCACATGGAAACACCGCCTTGCGTGGACGCCTTGCGTTCCGGCGTATGCTTCAGGCACGCCGTTCGCTATAGTATATCTTTTAGAGCGCAGCTCTTAGGCGCCCGTTTCCGGGTTGAGCGGCGTCGGCGTCGCCGTCGCCGTCGGCGTAACCGCGCGGTGCATAATGGAAAATGTCCCATGATGCACTGCGCGAGCCCCCTCGGGGTCACGTAACCTCCCAGGTCACATGACCCTCCGAGGCCACGTGACCCCAGGTCACGTGACCCCCTCTCCCCCGCCCCGAGGTCACGTGACCCCCCCGGAGGAGATTCAAGAATGAGGGGAGGAGGAGAAGGAGGAGGAGGGGTATACCCTCCCCTCAGTACCCTTCCATCCTCCTCCTCAAGAGCTGCGCTCTAATTCGGCGTTACAGGGGGTTGAAACGGCTTTCACTTTTTCTTAAAGTTAAAATGCAGCGTTTCTGAGTGCCTTTGCTTTTCTTTTTCCAGTAGCTTGGCGGTTTTTATGATCTCGCACTTTAACGCATTGTGTCCGTGGCAGTGAAAACGCTGTAAACGTTAGAAACGAAAAGTGGCATTTTATACTCGCGTACAACTCTTCCAAGCCGCAATCACAGGAGTGCAATTTTAGCTGCGGAGAATATCCCGTAACAGTTCAACGAAACCATATAAGCGCACTGCTAAAAAAACGAGAGAACAAAAAATCGCTTCAGGGTTTACGGAAGACATCTACACAAAGGTTCAAGCGGGCAGTGTATTAGCCGAACTTGAAGCACGGCGCACGAAGGCGCCTCACCGTGGAACGCAAGACGCATACGCATGTGCATGAACTCTGAAAAGTTCACGAGAACGCGGCACCGCAACACACTCATAGCATCAATCATTGCTCAATTTTAAATCAGTTCAGTCAACGAGAAGGGCTCTCGATATTGCGCTTCGAGAGACATGCGGTTTCAGGGTAATCAAAGGCGTGGAGGCCTTCGTTTTAGATCGTATGCCCAAATACGTGTACCTATTAGCACAGGTATTTGTCATTATCTTGGTAGATCAAAGTAGACTTGGGAAGTAATCCTTTACTTTTTCCAGTATATTTGTAATTGTCACGTTACTTTTTTGCGGCAGTAATTTGTCATGTAATTTCGGTACAAAATAATGAAACGGATTACTTTAATTACTCGTTACGTTCATTTTTTAGGTATGAACATAATACAGGGAGCAATAAGAGCAGGGGATTCAGCAACATAAAATTAGCACGTTCGAAAAAAAGAAGAAGAACAGGAGAATAACCGAAAAGAAAACTATTCTTACAGCAAAGCTGTATATGACTCGTTGGTCGGACTTTTTAATGTCGGCGTCCTCACGAAAAAAAACAAAAATCTTCGGCGATTGAAGCGAAAAGTGCGTATCACGCATGCAACATACAGCGCAGCATTCGTTTCTGTAAAGACCAAGCACAAAACAAGCATTTGAGCCACATAATTGATGATAATGCGCTCCTGATAACAATGCGAAGCACGTAGCGCTCACCGCATACGATTCGCAGTAAAGATTACTGTTGCGCAAGCTTGCTATGTGTGGAGTGACGTCACTAGCCTTTTACACAGGATGTTTCATACAAGAGTGACAAAATAAATGCTTACAATTAGTGTATTCCGAGGCAAAGGGATAATTTTCTTGGGATCGCATTACTCGTGGTGGCGGACGTCATAAAATGCGCGATACGTACTAATCAGATAGCTAATTAACTAAAAATTACTAATTAACATTTTAATTAGTGAAAATATACATATGGTTTCAATTAGAAACTTGCTGATCGTCATCGAAAACCGCTAAATCAGTCATTTTCAGAAAGACTTTGGGGGCGTGAGAAGCGTAGTAGTGCGCTAAACTTACCAGTCGTGGCGCAGGTCCAGAGCGCGACACTGTCAGCGGGAACAAGCGATCGCTAGTTTTCTGTGTTTTTCTCTTAGAACCGAAAGGTTCCCATCAAAGATATCATTTTTATACCCATTTAGGGTTCTTATAATATAAGGGGTAAAATTGTGTGCCTACTAAAGGCCGACCCACATAGGGCGTATTCTCGACGAATTTACGCACGTTTCAGCGGGCGTAATCACAGGATTTGGCGGGCGCTTTTTTCACAGAAGGGAAGAGGGGAAGGTCGCCAAACCACACACGACGCTTTTCGTCGACGTCTCCTTGGCGTTTGGTGCAGTGTAGCCCGACTCGCGCCTTTCATGAAAGGAGGCAAAATGTAGATGGGATGCTATATTATTGCGTTCCGCGAGGAGACAGAAATAACTTAATGTTATTTCCAACCAAGCAACCAAAGCCTAATTTGCTAACACATGTTTCAAAAATGTTCGTTGCAACCGTCAAGTTGCCAGAAACTCCCGGCAGGAGGACGGCCGCAATCTCTGCTCAAAACCCTTCCTTTTGTAAATCTTTTCGCATCGCCCGCCCCATCGATGGTATTTTCTTCTGTCTCAGTCGTTCATCGCTCGTTCCAAAGAGATATAGCGATTTCGTACATTCGCCGATAAACCGGCGAACGCGACAAGCGAGCTCCCATTTCGGCGACTGAGTCCAGCCAGCCAGCCGGCCGCATTATAGGCGAGCCGATTCTCGAGCAACTTCCGACTCTCAACTCGGGAGCTGATTGGCCGGCACCGCGCCGTACGCTTCCGGATACGCCACGCCGAAATACGCCGATGCGCCGAGATCTGTCTCGGTCGGATCGCCGAATACGCGCGTATTTACGCCGACCTCGGAAGCGCTCGTCCCGACGCCCGCTGTACGTCTGGATTACGCCCGCCAAAACACCCGTAAATACGTCGCAAATACGCCCTATGTGGTTCGGGCTTAATACTCTTTCCTAATACAATGCGAAAAGCCGCCGTTGTTGTGTTCGCGCTAACAGTGTCGCGATATGTACAAGGCTGGGGCTCTCATAAGAGACGGAAAATTCGCGCGGGCGCCTTACCACAACCGTCAGCCTTGAACCTGCTTTCCGAGTGGTAACTTTAGTGCACCACTTACGCTTCTCATGCGCTCAAAGTCATTGTGAAACTGACTGATATAGGGATTTTCAATGACGCTCAGCAAGTTTCTAATTAGAACCATATGTCTATTTTCACTAATTAAAAAGTTAATTAGTCATCTTTAGGTTATTAGTTAACTAATTAGTAAGTATCGCGCATTTTCTGACGTCCGCCACCACGAGTAATGCGGTTCCGAGAAAATTATCGTTTTACATCGAATGCACTAATTTTATTAATGTTTGTCACTCTAACGTGAAACACCCTGTATATAAAAAGTTTTGGTACAGTGCATTTACTTTTCTTACGTCAATCATTTGGTATAGTGCAGTGGACAATCGATGCAGGCAATACCAAAACTTCGCTAGCAAACCACCTTCACAGCGTGGATTGGAGCCCCGACTTTTCTATATGACCGGTCACTAGAACCACTAGAAAAACGTGCAGGGCATATACAAATATGCGAAAAACAAAGCTCAAGAAGACAACGAATGCAGCCCAGGTATTTTTCAGCCCATGCATTTTTCAGTACTTCATGCAACTATTCGCGCCGAGACGTTCGGGTATCGCCACCTGGTGGAATGTTTCCCCAACCCAGAGTGAGGATACTTTAACTTCCTCTGCTGGAGCAAGCACGTGCAATGCCATGCTTCTGTGCACTATGAAAATTAAAACATAACCGCGTGGGTAGCACGTGCACCACCGAGTGAGGAAAACAGAAGCGCCTCAAGCGAGCTTCTCACCGCGAATACTCCGTTCACGCTTAAGCTGACACTGCGCCAAAGCTACAGGCACGAGGCCATTCTCAAAAGGAAACTTTCGTAAATCGGTTCCTAACCTCCGAACTTTCCGGTCGGTTCCTTACCTACTGAGCATGCGCACCGCTAGCTTCGTCCGCAAAATTGCAGGGATCATTTCCGGTCGCTGTAGGCCAGCGGGATGGCGGGTTTGGTTGCAGTTTTCGCTGCCTCGTCAGCTTACGGATGACTTTGCCTTAAATACAATATTTTGTTTTTACAAGGACTAACACAATGAGGGCGTACAAGAAATGGAAAGTAGTGCTGCGGAACATTTTTGAAAACGCATCAAAATTGTTTTTATTGTTTTCTCGATTAGTGTACGGGAAAAGTAACGTGAAAGTAATTGGTAACGTAACGAGTTAAGTAATCCGTTACTTTTCAGCGAAAGTAATGTGTAACGGTAATTAATTACATTTGAGACTCGGTAATTTCTAATTCTAATCCATTAGACTTTTCAACTAACGGGCACCAGTCTCTAAATCAATGGAAGGCCAATTATTGTTGTTTCGAGTAGAACACGGGCCAGAGTCCATACCGGAGCCGTTGGGCATGATCCCTCAGTACTCATTGGGTTTTACTAGCCCTCTGCACTAACCAGCGAGCCTGGTTCTACGCCGCGTGACTGCCGTCTCCAGCCCACTTCCCCAGGCGATGGTCGGGATTGAGACGCTAAAGTGCGCCCGCGCTCTGGAATGTTGTAGCCTGTGGGGCGCGTGTTGCTGTCGTTTCGGTCCACAACTCGGAGCGGAGGCGCGGTCCACTCGGCTGCCCGGTCCACCTGGCTTCCGGCCGCCCTTCGCCGCGTTGACTCTGCACTCGGCCCGCGACAGCTGCGTCAGCGGCAAACGCCCGCACGCGCTTTGCCGAGCTCGGGGAAGCCGCGACACGCTGCCCGGGGAAAAAAGAGCGGAAATCACGTGTCCCTGCTCTCGGCGCGCATCGGTACATTTGGAAGATTTTACTTTGAACGTGGAATGTGTTTCATGGGTCGTTTTCTATGAGAAAATCGTCATGGACGAGCGTCATGAACCATAGAGTTATTAAAATAAACGCTAGAGGCTCAGCTGGCGTTAGTGTCGACGAGACTTCCGGTTGCAAATTGAAGCAGACAGCAAGCAGTCTACTTTTCCAGCCTTCTTGTGCATTCCTATGGGAAAACGTACATGATATTTTTCTCTTCGCCAGGGAATAATAGAAATCAGCGTAGTTTCTTTACTCGTAACGGGTACTATGTAGCTTTATTCACATTATAAAATTGTAAGTTATTTAGTTAATGTGTTGTTTTTTTTTATTACTAAGCGATGTTTAAGTTAGCAGCGATTGAGTCCCGGGTCTATGTTGTACAGCATGATATTTCAATACCAGCTATCAAATGTCAATACAAGCTTTCAATACAAGCTATCAGTGATTATTCATGCACAGTGTTTTACTAATCCAGTACGTGTTCTTCGTTCCATAACTCCATGCTTGGTTCTTGTCGTCTGTTTTGATTGTGTGATTTAGCATATATTGGCATCCTTTTGGTGTTTTGTCAAGCTGATTCACTCTGTGTGCTTCATAGCATTGACCATATGCGTAAATGCGTGCCCTATAATAGCAGTCTGCAACGTCAACACGTATTATACATGTGTATTGGGCTATTTTAGCGCGGTGTTCGACGCCATAAATTCTAAAAAAAAACGCTCTATCTGACACATACTTTTGTACATCCGATTGTAAAACGTTTTAACCTTTTTATTTCGTCACAACACTAAGCAATACTTGCTCTTATAATCGAGCGCGAAGAGAAAAAGGCATTTGCGTTTTCCCATGGGAATGCATTACCGGAAGTCAAATTTAGACTGCTTGCTGCCTGCTTCAAAATGCAACAGCACACTAGCGCCAGCTGAGCCCCTAGCGTTTATTGGAATAACTCTATGTCATGAACGAGCGGCACTCTGGGAGCGTTGCAGAATACAGTTTCCCCGCCACATTTAGCGGTGGAAATCGACGTCACGTGGCCAATAAAATAATCTAGTTTCTCCGCTAATATTATCAAATCACAAATAAAATAAAAATTTAAATCTAATAATACAAATATAAAAGAAATAAAAAATAGGTGTGTCCAGTTTCTGCGGGACATTTTTAGTACTCCCTGGTCTTTGTCTCCATGATCAAGCATGTGTATTTTTTTTCTGACTATGAATTATAATTACAGAAACTTAGACACAAAAAAGTGTTTCAAAATCTCTACGTCTGTCTGTCTCAAAGCACTTTCGATTGGTACATTGCCTCCCTTTAACGAGGACTGCAGGAAAACTTGCGACGCGAACGAGTAGTTCAGGTACACGTCCCGACACCTCTCCCTCTCTCTCTCTCTCTCTCTCTCTTACTTTTTGTTTCTCTCTCATTTATAAATCACATCAATTCTCACTCATGACTGGTGCCCCAAACTAAAGTGACTACGGCTTTGCATATGAATGAACAAATGAGTTGGGTACCAGAAAGCGGGGATAGCCAGCGGATTGGGAGCTCGGAATTCTCGGGAGCTGCCGCATGACACCTCACCGGGATGCACCCGAAACCCCGATTATTGTTCAATATGTAATCAGTTCAACCATTGATGAGTGCGATGAATGTGAAGTTCTACTTGCTTCACTGCTATTGGAACCTGATACCGACCACTGTTTTCATTGGTTCCACTGATTACAGCATTCAGGAACAACGATTGACGCACCGAGTGCATCGCGGTGCAGGATATACTCTGAAGTTTCGAAGAGTAAACGAATTTGGCAATTGGAAAATACGGTAACCCTAGACGTAAACGTTGAAGGCCGCAAAGTCAACCAATGATCAACGCTACTACGACAACGAAGGACCACCGTATCGTTCGTGGCAGCCGGAGGCTGATGCTTTCTCTCCGCGTGTCCACACACCTACGTCGGCATGTCAATCTCGAGGAGCGACTCGCGCGTCCGCACGAAGGAATGCGGTCCAAAAGGCGCAAAAACCGGGCTGAGCCGCAAAAGCGAAAGCAGCCCTCCCCGCGGCCCACGCAAAGACTCGCCGAGATTTCATTAGGGGGACACCCGGTATCGCTTGCAGTCTGCGGGAGACTCGGGCAGGGCTCTACTGCCTCCACACACAGACAGGAGCAAGGGCGAGACTCTCTGCGAGTGCCGCCGTCCCGGGCAGCAGCAGAAGTCTACTGAACGTCAACCACGCCTCGGAAGAGCGTTTGTTCCCGCCGCGACCCTCGCTGGAGTCGGTGAATCAACTCCACGGAGTTTTGGTTGCAGCCCTCGAAGGGCTGCAGTCAAATTACGCCCGTTCTCTGGGCTTTGTCCTTGCGAAGCGTCATCTGGGATAAACGAAAGCATAACCATAAGAAAACTTGAAAGAATAAAACACCGAGGACGAGGACAGAAACACGACTTCTTTCACAAGAAGTCCTGTTTCCGTACTCGTCCTCTATGTTCATTCTTTCAAGTTTTCGTATCAATTTAACAACACGCTCGTTTTCAATTATAACTATAACGACATTTCGCGAGCTCAGAGAATCGCCAGTAGATTGGGGGACTCATATTATTGTGAAGAAATCCGCCAGCGGAGCTCGTCAAAATGCGTCTACTCGAGAGGTTTGCTCTATTAGAAGAATACAAATGACCACGACGATGAGGTGATCATCTGACGGATCACGCAGAAATACCTTTGGGTAATACCAAAAAGTTTTTTTTTTTTTTTGTTACCGATAAAAAGTACGAGCAGAGACAGCAGCACCAGACATGGGGACATCAACGACGCTCGTTTCGACCAGGACCTATGACGAAGCGCAATAGACCCTTCTCAAAAGTCAGAGTCACCTTGTGGCAGTCCCAAGAGCTCCAATATTGCCTCTCTAATGGCAGTGATAGGAGATCATGCTCGGCTAAATCAAGCACCCTTGATTTCGTTAGTCGAAGGTGTCGTAAAAGGACCAACACCTTTTCCCCTTCCTGCTCTATGCTCTCGAAGACTTTCGCATTGGCTGGTGTGGAGAAGCTCTGTAGTGCCGCCATTAGAGCGTCGGGTCTGGCTCTGGCCAGGGTGGGTAGACTGACTTTCGGGAAGGGTCTATTGGAGGGAAGGAAATGGCGCCTTCCGCTTCAGTCTACTGCTCTACTTGATGTCTATATTTATCCTAATCCTGAATCATCATGCCCGTCGGGAACTCTAAAAAATGTCGCTACTAGGATATGGAAGCTGAGCATTTTACCTATGACAACATTATGTCCCCTTGAGTTATTGAATTGGTTTAGCAAACACTTTTAGCAAACACTTTTGTTTCTGCAGCGTCGTCACCGTGGAGCTGGAAAAGTTTCTTATCTATCCTGATGAAACTAAAAATGCTCAATCTGCGCATACGCCTGTCGGAAGCATCGTGGCTGTAAAGTGAAGCGCGTCCTCTTAGTATGCGCTTGACGCTCCACACAGTTCACGAAAAACGTGGCCACACGAGCTCCGAAATTCGCGGGAAAACATAGAAATAAAAAAGACAAGCTCTACCAAAGCCGCCAGTCATGACGGCCTCAAGCCAGCCTTCGTTTCGGCAGAAGAACAAGCCCAAACATGAAGCCCGCATACATAAAAAGGACGCGCTGAATTCCAAATTAGGCTCCGCTCACAACTTCATTAGTCCAGCCGGCTTGAACACGCACGACCTGTCACAGAAGCAGCAAAAAAGGGCAACAACAACGTTGACGAACGAAAAACGCCGAGCGATATACCGCACGCGGCCATTAGAATAAATAAATAAACAAACAACACGATGGGTAACGAAAAAAAGCGAAGACGCAGCAACAACCACCTAGCACGCGAAAAAAAGATAAAAAGAAAATGCAAGCAGGTCCAGCGGAGTCATTACGTGACAATTACCGCGCGCTGCCCAACCAAGAGGGGAGGGTAGGCAAACTGCGGAGTCCCATACAGAACGGTCGGACAGCTCTCGTGGCTCCGGTAGGAATTAGAGTCGAGGCAACGACGCGCGGAAATGGACGGACACGCCAGCGCGAATCTACACCGCAGTCCCTCGCAAAGTCCCCATCGCCGAGTTCTTTTTTTCTTTTATTATCTGCGGAGAGGACCAGCGTTGTCGCAGCTACCCGCACCGGTCAGCGAGCTGTCGGTCGGGGCGCCGGTGGTCAATTGCCCGCGTGCACGGGCGCCTTTAATGACTTCATCGCGGCCACCCCGAGAACGGGAGGCTGCTCTCGTCCGCGGACACCCAGGACGGATCATCGAATTAGGCCAGGGGGAACAAAAGCGCATAAATCGGCCGTCCCTGGTTCGCGCCACTCTCCTCGGGGTCTTTCTTCTTCGTCGCGGCGGCGGTGTCTGCCGCCGGGGCACGGCGTCTAATAACGACACCATTAGGCGATCAGCGGGTCAGCTTTCCCATGCAGGTGGGAAGAGGAGAGGGGCGACGCTTCCCGTCCTTCGAGAGCCTCTTCCCACCGCGCGGTGTCGCTGCTCTCTTGTCCCAGAGACGGGAAGTCCCTGTCGCGTCTCCCCAAAGCAACACACGGAAAAAAGAAAAGAAAAAAAGGTGACAGTGGCTGTACTACGCCGGCGACTACGAACAACGGGTAGATTCAACGAGTCATTAGTGCTGTAGATCAGACGCCGAAAATAAGACCCTTCCACCGCGGTTCCTCAGCCTGGGAACTTGGTTTTCTGAAGTTATTTATCTTTCTCTTTTTACGAGTACGAACGACCGTCGGTTACTCGGGTATATTGTCACCAGGGCCAGATGAAGGAACTTTGTGGTCCTGGGCTAAGGCTTTTCATGAGGCCCCTGATCATGACGATGGTGGTGGTGCCATGGTGGTAACGACAATGACGACAATATGTACATATTTCACCACCTTATGAAATAGAAATGTCGTTCATTTTTAATACATCTCGGAAGCTTTCTGTACCGGTAGATTATATGATTAGAAAATGCAGGTTGCACTGGGTGGAAAGGAAGCAGATGCGATTTGTGGATAGTCAGTCGCTCACTAAGAAGTACAAAACGCGAAGCAATGAACGATTAGTGATAAAGTTAAGAAGTGCCGTGCACATTGGTGTCTCTGCCTGCTCGCGTAAATTCATCATGATGTTGAGTTAGAGAGATGGCACAGATGACCCCCTTGATGTCGAGTGCATGATTACTTGGGCACAAATGGCAGTAGACAGTAATCGAAAGGATACCCTTGAAATTCCCATTACTACAAAGCGAGTGTTTTTAGTTTAGTAATTGTTCCGATCGATTGTAGCTTGTCTAACTAGCCCTGTTTGGAATTAATTACTGATTTAAACGGCAAAGCAACACAGACAACAAAGTAATCTTGGTGGTTAAAGTATTTAGGGCTCAAACCGCTCCGTTCACCCTCTTCTAATAACTGAACTCTCGTGCCCCGAACCAACTGGCTTCTGCATTCAAGTAATAAAAGGAGTCTGAATGCGATTGTAATTTAACCCCTGCCATTTTGGCACATCCAAAGCCGTTTTTTATGAAGGTTAAGGAGATATTTCTAACTCCTCTCCTACTTGATGTATTTAAGGAGGAAGTGCTTAATTTCGTTTAAAAGTGGTCTTGTTTCTTCTAATTGCAGTAATTTAGGACTTCGCAGCCATTTGGACGTATTACTCTAAGCTAAGAATAATAGGTCATACCTCAGAGGCTCGTAAAATATTGCAGCCATCATATCATTTGATGACAGGAAAAGTATTGTCTCGCACTGGCAGATCTGACACAGGCTCCAGAGGAGTTGCTTGCAGTCACTGCCTCTCGAAAACTTTTGGGGGACACCTGAAGTGTGCAGTCTTCTTGAAACGCCTGTTAGTGGTTAGAAAGGATGGCTTCGGGAGGTTCACCAATATTTATTTATACTCGATTCACACTTGTCGTTTGGGAGGAAACGTTTCATATGGAACTGCGCAAAAAGACCAAAAATAAGCAAACAAATGTAATCTGTAACATGTATGTTGCCCGTGTAGCCTTCGGCAACCCTTGCTCGCGTCTCAACTCACCATTGCCCGTAAAACCGTCGAGGGGGCCCCGGTACGATAGCTAGTTGCTCGAGCAATCTTTTACAACGAGCTCAGAAAAGCCAGCTCGTCTGGAGAATTGAACTTTATGACATCCCTGTTTCCCCCGTTGAAAATAAAAAAAGGGGGGGGGAAGGGGGAGGGGTGTGTGTGTGTGGGGGGGGGGGGGGGGGACAACGCCGGAAAGTTAGGACCCAGAGGCTCCTCTGAGTTTTGTTCCTTCTTTAGGCCTGAGCTGTTCTAAACTAAAACCGACTAGCATTTTTTTTTTTCGTATATCGGAGAGTTAGCACGGGGCCCATGGCAGCCTGGAGCCCTGGGCTGCAGCCCCCTTAGCACGTACCTTAATCCGGCCCTGAAATTTGTCATCAACGAGGTAGAGGGGCGTAGAGCGATAAACTGGTATCCCGTTCACCAGGCAAAAGTGACCCCCACTTGGCTGCCGCCGTGTTGTACAATTTTGACCACTAGACACGTGACCGTACCAAATCCAGAGGCTTTTACGCAAAACTGAGTCGAGATTTGTATTGCGATCGCTGTAAAAACATGATAAACTGACCTGGTAACCCTGAAGTTGGGGAAACGAAGGGACGTAGTTCCATATGAAAAATTTCCTCCGAGACAACAAGTTTGAATCAAGTAAAAATAAATATCGGAGTTTTGTGTCTGTGCTACGTCTCTTCTTTTCCCCGGCTCCAGGGTTACCATGTCAGTATTGAACCAGCCCGCCGGCACCCTTGCTTTAGTTACACTCATGATAAACTATTTGTTTTCAACACTGTTAGCCCCAGAGATTAGTGTCTAGCTGCGATAAAAACCCAAATACAGCACCGCGGCTGACGGCATCTAGAGGAGTCACTGCGAAGCCGCCCGAGTTTTTGTCGTAAAAGCACATTTTGAACTTAAAACAAACGAAACAAAATTTATCTCGTCGGTAAGGTTATTAAAGTTCAAAAAGTTCGTTAAAATCTAGACGTAAAACTATCAGCTCACGTGTCTAGTGGTTTAGAATGTGCCAAATGGCGGCGGCCGGGTGGGGGTCACTCTGAGATGCTAGTTTATCGCTCTAAGCCCCTCTACCTCGTTGCTCGCCTCTGAAGAGAGGCGCAGAGCCTCTCTTCGGGAGGGTGATCGTCCAGCAAGCACTTGTACCTTCCGTCGTGCTTTGGCTGCACAAGCGCGATCGAAGCTAAACAGACGCCGAAGTGCGCTTGAAGATAAGACGCAGGCGCTGGAGGCGGGAAACTAAAGGACGGCCCTTCCGTTCTTATCGCGCAGGTGACGATGCACCGAGAAACAGAGAGGGTAGGAGACGAGTGCGCGCGAGGACGTCAGAACACCGGCGTTGCGCGTTCGTATGTGTTCGACGAGTGCAGTGGAGACAAAGGCAGCTCACGCTCTCGTTTCCTCCTCTCCCTCAGTTTCTCGTCAAATAGCTCATAAACTTCCGAAGCTACTCCCACCAGTCCTGTTTTACCTTCTGCCATAGCCTCCTACATACTGACAAAGCCTGGCAGATCGCCACGAGAAGCGGCCGCCTAAATGGAAAACGTGGAGCGGCAGACAACGGATGAAAGGAGAGCCACGTGACTGGCACCCCGCTGCGGCGAAACGCCGAAACACACTTCTCCCGAGCGAACAAGTGTGTTTCAGGTCCTCGCCGCTGCAAAAGCTGTGCCCTGACGTCCAAGTTCCCCGAGAAATGACTTTTTGATGCTCCTCTGCCACCAGATCCTCGCGCTCCAAATCCGCGACCGGGCACTCTATGGCTCCGTCGTCCAACTGCCAGGCTTTGTGAGTACAGAGGAGGCTATGTTTCTGCAATGCTCTCACTCACTCACTCCCATTAGTCGGGACGGCAGCTTCACTCTGCGAGCTCCTGCATTACGACGAAAGCAACCTTTCGAACACGTTTCCATGGCATGCGAATCCGCTTGCGAAATTAGCGTTATGTGATCGAGAAATTTCTGAGTATCAGGGATCGCATCGCCTAAGGTCAAGATGTCGTCAACTGACATCTTGACTTGAGGCGCCACACCGTTAATCTGCAGATTCACGGTGTAGTGACGTCATCAATATAGCTTCGCTGAAAAGTGAGAGCCCTCTTTCTTGGAAGATAGAGCAAGCCTTGAATGGTGAGATCGAAGGCGAAGGCACCGTCCACCACCCCGTTTTTCGCGAAACATTCGTTCACCCGGAACGCAAAAATCTTGTCCAGTCCGGATAAAAGCTTCATCGAGACGTGTCGCGACGGAAAAACCCAGCCGTTCGTGGCACAGCGGAGTAGCATAAGTACTGAAACTAATAAATTAATTTAGCTTTTTCAGAACTACTGTTTTCAGGTTCTTAGCCTCCTTCGCGAGGAACTCTAACTACCTTCGTTAATTATCACCGTATAGTTCCCAATTATTTCCAATTCTACCCTTCGAAATCTGCCCGTCTCTGTCCCTGGCTTCCAGAAACCAGACAGAAAAACGAGCGCGATTAAGTCTAGATTGAATGAGGAGCAAAAAGGAAGTTTCTAATCAGAAGCCAGGATCGAGAGGTGCGCGGCAGCAGAGCCGAATCCTCCCCGCGGGAATATGATAATTGCGTCCATTAGGAGCGAGCGAAAACGTTGTTTCGGCAGGAATGCCATTCGTCAGAATTTCTCTTTATTTCGTTTCGGCCGACGCTTCTTGCCGCGACGTCGCGAACCGGTCTTGCGCAATGGGAAGCTCGCATGCAGCCGTCGCCGCCACGTCAAACAACGCCGAGAACGCGAAAAGCTCATTTGCTGTGAGAAGAAGGACGTCACGGGAGTGTTTGTTTGCTGCGGCATGAAAGGGGGCCTGCTGTGGGTGCCCACCTCGCGTGTCGTCCCAAGGACGTCGCTCGGGTCCCGTGCAGGAAAAGGGAACGCCCACCGAGATTATCAATAATGTCAAAGCGCATTGTGTCCGCTTCTTTTCACGTTGCTTTGAGAAATTAAACTTCGTCTTAAATATAATCCCCCCCTCCCCCCCGCCAGAAGAGAAAAAAAGGTTATGCGTTTTTTCTGCTGCAGAACACTGGAGTAACAAGTGCCGTTATCAACGGAGGGTAATCGGCAAATAAGGAGGCCGGAAACATATTTCCGTTCCAAAAATTAAGTCTTCATTGTAACACTGAATTTGACGTTTCAAACGTTGACGACGCATGCTCAGTTTCACTCTGCGGACATAATTTATCGTTTGAAAAGCTTTTTCGTGTGCATACTTCGGATACGACTGGCTGTCGGAGCGACCGAGAGGTGGCTGTAGTTTTTGTCATCTTGGCATGCATTGCTAGCTGATTGTACGCGAATGTCTTTTTTATTTGTTTTTATGCGTAAGTTGGTGCCTTTTAATTATTATTATTATTATTGATAACAGGGCTTATGATGGCTTAGAAAGTTTGTGATAATTTTTGAGCAAATATTGCAACCTTCTGAAACTCTTCGCGTTCTAATTTCCTTTCTTCTTGGTACATTTTTTTGCACTTTACAGCACGAAGTCATATACCAACTAGCCCACCTATTCATTCTGAGTATTTTAATTGCACATAAGCATATGCTGAATTTTAAGCGAGCTTACTTAGTTTGATCAAAGTGAGAGCGCAGTCAAGGAATGAAGAACATCTCAACAAATGCACATAGACTAAAAGCGCATGGTCATGGTGCATATAATAAGATTAATTGGACAAGAATACACAAAAAAAGACGAAGGTCGTGACGCTTCGCTTTGTATTTTGATTTAATGAACCGATCTGCCCGTGGAGTCGGTTTCGCTTCGACAGAGAAAGATTAGCCGGGGCACATAACCTTTTGTGTCGTTATACGTCAGTGCGCAGTCAAAGACACATACAAACCCGGATATACACACGAAAAACGGGCAAGTCACGGGAGATTCACTGCGTTTGATAGGTTGTGTCAATGATAGAACACAAACTGATGAACGCCATGACGTTGCGTCTTTGCCGACGTTTCATTTGTCCTACGAGCTCATAGTGTCGGTAGCCTGCTGACTTAGCGAAAGATGAAAGATAGATAGTGTCCTTGCGCTCAGACTGACTGCCTTCCCAACACAGGCTGGACCACGGTAGCCTAGAGTCTTAGAACAAGACAGAACAGAAACACCGGATGACCAAAATCCTCCAAACATACTCAGGCTCAAACGACGAACTCATAGCACAAATACGAAACACGTACCTTCCGATAGGACCCCAGATCCCACTACCCCCCTACACGGGACAAACCAACAGCGAAATGGACAAGGACATAACGGAAGCCGAGGTCCGACTGGCCATTGGCAAACTCAGGTCCAGCTCGGCCCCGGGTCCCGACCAGATCTCAAACCGGGCGCTACGAAACCTCGACGACTTCTCCATCACAGCAATCACAGATTTCTTGAACACATGCTGGAGAACGGGAGAACTACCGGGATCGTGGAAACACGCCAAAGTAATCCTCATCCCCAAGACAAACAAACCGCTCGCGATCGAACACCTCCGCCCCATCTCCCTCACGTCGTGCTTAGGTAAACTCATGGAACACGTCATCCTAGCCCGACTCACGACATACATGAACGACACGGAACAATTCCCCCACACTATGATCTGGTTCAGAACCGGTCTTTCAACGCAAGACATACTCCTACAACTCTCAGAACAAATCATCAAACCACCCAGCGGCCTAAACACGGCAGCGATTTTGACCCTCGACCTAACTAAAGCCTTTGACAACGTCACGCACGAGGCCATAATGTCGGGTCCAGGGTCGGTCAATCCGGGCGAGAAAACCTACAGTTTCATTAGGAACTTCTTATCAAACCGAACAGCCGCCATACATCTAGACAACCTAGTCTCAGATACGTTCCCACTAGGCAGTCAAGGCACTCCGCAAGGAGCCGTCCTCTCGCCATTACTCTTCAATCTGGCAATCATAGACATCCCCAAGAAACTTGCACAGATCCCACACCTCCACCACAGCCTCTATGCAGACGACATCACCCTCTGGACTAACCAGGGGAACGACGGCCACATAGAAGAAACGCTGCAGGGAGGCATAGAGGGGATGGTGAGGGAGGCGACGAGAGCGGGCCTGGCCTGCTCTCCAGCTAAGTCTGAGCTACTCGTCATTCCACCGAATCAGAAAAAACAACGCCCCTCCAACATCAAACTCCACATTGACGGGAGAGAGATCCCTGAGGTCCCTGCCCTCAAAGTCCTTGGGCTGTAGATACAATCCACCAGACTCAATCAAGACTTTATCCAGACCATAGAAAGGAACGTAAACCAAACTATAGGTCTGCTCAAGAGAGTCACAAACAAACAAGCAGGCCTGACTGAGCAGGACAGGGTCCGCCTGCTCCAAGCCTTCGTCGTGAGCAGAATAGTCTACTCCATCCCCTACCTTAAATTAACCAAGGCAGAAACTGACAAAATCGATATCCTCATAAGACGCGCTTACAAGGCGGCGCTACGACTTCCCCCAGGCACGTCCACTGCCAGACTCGAAGGGTTAGGCCTTCACAACAAGGCCAGCGAACTCGTTGAAGCCCACCTAATGGGACAATATGAACGCCTCGCCCGCACCTCCACAGGAAGACACATTCTCCGAAATCTAAGAATAGGACACCACAGCCTACATCAGGACGCGACAACCATTCCCCTAGATATCCACGCGCACATTATAGCCAAACCACTCCCCCGCAACATGCACCCTACGCACCACACCGATCGGAGGGAACAACGAGCCCGCGCCCTACACAAGAATTACAAAAACGACCCCCGAGTCGTGTACGTAGATGCAGCGGAATATAGACACCACGAAGCATTCACCGCAGTCGCAGTTCGCAATAACTCCAACAGCAACCCGCTAGATTCGATCACAGTCCGGACGCCCATCCCGGAAACGGCGGAGGAAGCGGCGATAGCGCTGGCCCTAACGCTTAACCCTACCCCCGCAACAATCATTACCGATTCTAAAACCGCTTTCCAAAATTTTGCCGCCGGACGCATATCCGCAACGGCACTCAAAATTTTGCGCAGAAACCCCCCGCAATCTCAAGTCCAACTGATCTGGACCCCTGCGCATTCTGGGCTCGAGGGAAACGAGGCGGCCCACGACCTAGCCCGAGGACTTACTATCCGGGCTGGTCCGAGCCTGTATCCCTACCACGGAGCCCGGTCCGCGCGGGACCGTCTGATCGGATATCATGACATTACCACCTACTACCTCCTCTCCCGCAGAATCTATCCGCAGGCGGACAAATCCCTTAGCTTAGAACAATCACACGTCTGGCGCCAACTCCAGACGGGAGTTTTCCCCAACCCGGCCACCATGACTCATATCCACCCCAGCCTTTATCCAACTTCGGCGTGTCCCTTATGTGGCGCCCATGCCAACCTGGCCCACATCATCTGGGCATGCCCTCAGGATCCCTTCCCCGAAATCCCTTCTGAGGAGAGGTGGGAGGCCTCGCTTCGCAGCCCCGACCCGGACCTACAGGCCCGCCTGGTCAAAAGGGCGGAAGAGGTCGCCGGGAAGCCTCGGCCGACCACCACCACGGGACCACCAACCTAAATAAAGGAGAAGACGTCCAGGAGGGGATGGGCCTTCGGCCCCTCGCCCACCACCACCACCATGACCTCTACTCCCCTTGACCCATTTCCTCAGTCAATAAACTTTTCTCTCTCTCTCTCTCTCTCTAGGCGAAAAGCCTTTCGCGCTCTTCTATGATGTAAGCAGTAGGCCATATCCTTTCGTAACGCCAATCATGGACGACGCCGAGGAAGGTCCGAACTCCGAAGCCGCCGCAGTAGTCTCATCCGCATTCGGCGCCGTTACCCGGAGCTTCTTTTTTTGCCGGTCGCAGGGACACGGCTTCCGCTTATGTCACGGCGGAGCGCGAAAACCTGCTGGTCGAGGCGGTGCTTTTCCCTTTGTTCGCCATTCTTCTTCCAAAATCAGTCTCAGTACAATGTCATTAGATTCCACTCTAGAAATATTTCATAGTGTTATTAGTGTTCAATTAAATTACATTGAACTTTTATGGTAATCAGTACAGAAGCGAGCATATTTAGCCCCAACTTTTGGAGGATCTCCTTTGTACTTTTGTAGCCAAGAATATATATATATATATATATATATATATATATATATATATATATATATATATATATATATATATATATATATATATATATATATATAAAAATGGATTCTGTGGTAATAAAATTTCAGTTGTGTTTGAGACTTCTTTCCTTCTTCCTGCCGTTTTTCTGTCGTCACCGCAGTCTCAGGTAATTCTTAAATAATAAAATAATATTTTTTATTAAACGGTACGAATTGCTTCAATTGCTTCCTTTTTTGTCAGCTAAGAGTAGATTAAGATCGTCTGGTCTTTCCAATCGTTCGTTAAAAGAGAGAGCGTGAAACTGCTCTTCAGTAACGAACCGCTTATTCCTATACGTTTTCCTGCTTTCTCGCAAAACGCGTTGGAGTGAACCGAACAGTACTTTCGATTTGCAGTTACATTAAGCGGCAATAACAACAAAAAAAAAAAGATGAGACTTTCCAGCATCCGCGGAAAACAGCAAGTGACACGATCCTCGCTAATAAAATAAAAGTTAAACCCCACAAATAACGAAAGCGCGGCGCAGCAGGTTGATCGACCTCAATTACGCGTCATTTTCTGCGTCCAGAAAGGAGCGCGTAATTAGGTCCGACAAGCAAATACAATTAGACGTAAAAAAGAACCGCATGTGCAACGCGCAGTCTCTTTCGTTTTAATTAAGCACGCGTTACGACCGAGCTCGCCCGAGCATGCCCGAAATAATCAGTGATATGACAAAGACAAAATAATAAACATGACGGGAACATGAAGCAGACCTCGTGCGCTTAGTTATAGGACACGCTATTTTTCTACCCACTGTTATTGTAACGCGGTGCGAAAAGCCAAAATAGGTAAACTCGGTTATGAATGTCGCCGAGACTGTACTGCTACGGTAACTATATTTTATTTCAGTTGTGTCAGATATCTCGTAACGCCAGATGAAAACTTCTTTTTTTTTCTATAACTGGTGACACAAAAAAGTGCATTTTATGGAGAAAAACAAATACTTACATACTAAAGTTTTTTTTTTGTTTATATTTTGTTTTTTGTTGATGAGGTCTGTGAGTGCACTTTTCTGTAGAACATGAATGCAGCCAATCACGGCGGAAACTAGAAGCATCCCAGCGCATGAAGACACTCGTAATATAATTACACGTGAAAAAAAAAATGCAATATGCTCTGGGACTGTGAACGAGTGAAACATTATATCCTATGTCTCTGCGCACATCACCAGGTTTCGTCTATTCAGAGCTTTGTCATTCATTGTGATCGCACTATTCGTCGCCGTGATTTGTTGTCTCGTGCTCTGCAGACAAGTTAACGCACAGACCTTTCTTTAGAGATGACTTTAGTATTGGTAAAAAGGGAGCAACCACGAACAATGAAGTACTTCCCAGGCTTCATACTTGAGAAATGGTGAAGCCACTGATCGGAAGAATTATTAAAGTTTTAAATTGCCCGGGTCCCGAATGGCTCGACACAGACTCTTTTTAGCGTGAAAATATGAAAATCATAATCATTTCCGGGAGGGATTTTGAATGGACAGATCGCTAAGTACGCTGACAAGTGAAAATTGCGCTGCAGCAGTCAAAAAGCAAAACTTGGAAATTGAAGCGATTTCTTTAACACCGAATAATGTCTCACGCGTCTCTTTGAATAGAAATAATTGCACGTCGTGGTGACAACTTTCAATCCAGCAAATGTCTTCTTGTATTGCCTTTTCATTTTCCGTTAGTGTGCTGTGGCCATCTGCTTTTTTTCTCCTGTTGTTGCATCGATGCGAATCCGTTCCTCCCTATATAATACCGAAAAGGTCTCTTAGGGTAAATAATAAATAAATAATAAATAGTGACGCGTGACTTCGGCATCCATTTACAAAACATGTTTTAGGCAATCTTGGCGCTAATATTCATGTCACTCACAAATAGATAGTACGAAAGGTTTTATTCGGCAATGTTGAGGTTGGAAGCAAAATGACCTTTCCTTTTAAATGAGGAACAGCGAAAGCTATACAGTATTGTATACTTTGCTAGCTTTTGGAGTTACTGGCTCAAAAAATAATAACTAGTCGAACTTCTCAAAAGGTAACAAACCAAACTAAAAGAAGGGTTTCTGGTTTTATGGCTGAAAGACATCAAAAGAAAAAAAATGAGAGAGAGAGAGAGAGAGAGAGAGAAGAGAAATGAAAGATAACAGATTTTGTATTTTGGAGATATTGGCTGTAGTAGAAAGGACGGTAGCTATTCCATAACACCAAATGGACGCGAATTGGCGTAACAAATCGGCCATTATCAGTGTTTGTTTGTTATGTATGAGCGTGACGTCACGACGTCAACTCTGTGAAGAAGTGGGGCATATAGCTCTAAGCAGCTGCCCACGGCGCATAAATACGAGTGAAAGAGGTAACTTATTAAATGCGTGAAATTCGTAGACTATTAACGAACAGAACGGAAGGGCAGCAAGTGAGCTGAAGTGTACTGAAACGTTTGGAAGCAACCCGAGACTGAGGAAACACGAAAGTTGACACAAAGAGAAGAGAAGGAGACGTCTCAAAATATTGTTAAGGTTGCTTGAGCATTTAGGATGGATGCCTTTGAAACCTCAGCGTTATCATGATCCCTGTCAACGTTTCTACTAAAACTGGCGTAGTAGTCACCAATATATCAAAATAAAATGGTAATAATCGGCTAAGGAAAAAAGGTTTATAAAGTTGTTGTTTGTTTTCTACCGATTCGTCAGAGAATTATTGGGAGTACAACTATGGATGTTTTGGACTTAGTATCGGAAACTAGAAGCCCACAAATTCAGATGTAGATGCACGACAAGGTTCGACTTGCTCGAATGGCGAGCGGAAAGTCAATTGCTCGCTGCTTCGTGGCGCTTCCTGGGCTCAGCGAACGGAAGCGCGCTTAGGCCGGGTGAAATTGATGTGGAAACTTCGCTGGTACGCCTCTTTTTTTTCGTGCGTGTTTCAAGCGGGTCGAGAGTTCGCGTTAATTTAATCCAAATAGGCCATCAATTGGGAAAGATTGAGAGCGGGCAATCTGGCATCAATATATAACCCTCTCGGGTCTTCCCAGGTGCATCTGTCGGAAGCAAGCGCACTAGAAGTGAAGGCCTCGTCCAGAAATAAAACTGTATGTATAAAATCAATAGCTTGTTTTTTTCCCTCGTTTTACTCGTTTAATTCTAGTATTTTTCGAGTTTGAATAAACGAAGCGGAGAGCCCCCTAAAAGCTTCCACTTGAAGAGCTCCATGCACGTCGGGCAAACTCATTCTTACTCTCTCGACTCTCGACCATTTCAGACTTAAGTGCATTTCTTTTTCTAGGTAAAATGATGAGGTCAATTTCTAGACGAGAGTCGAATGAACGTCATCTGTGAAGGGAAGGAGAGAAGGGTTCCGTGATAAGTTGTGTTAACGACCGCGGCGTGGCGGCGTGAGCATGGAGCGCTGCGTGCAGACTCGGACATCCCCCTTCCAAGTTTCAGTCACATAAGCTCTGGTCACAGTATTGATATCACGTTCCGTGGTGATTGGTGCCTAGACTTCGCGACCTCTGTGGTGCATCTCATCGAGACGACATCGTTTCAGCTGGCGGGTAGCCGCGAGGACAGAAAGCAAGAACTCGCAGAGGTGCAAATGACACCTTCACGATATACATCTACTGATCAAAGTGAGGTGGTGGCAAACGTGGCACTTCTTCGCAAGCAGTCTTGTGCTTCAACAGACTTACAGCGTTAGCTGAACTGGGGTTGTTGTACTGGGCGAGCGTCGTGTTGCCGAAAACGAACGGAGCATGCGTGCGTTTATCGCATGCAGGAGGCTTTGGGGCCAGGAGAGGGCGAGTACAGCAGTAACACCCTCGCCCTTTCGCTGATAATAGTCGCGGTTGAGGGACAGCGCGTCCGATCAATCGCGATTGCGCTGAAGGTCATGTGATTGCGCTCCTCGTCACCTGCTTTTTCTTCCCTTCGGTCAAGTTCCCTCAGCACTTCAAGCCTTGCACGCAAAAATGGGGCGGCCGAAGCATATATCGCCGTAGCAAGCAGCGGCTGCTCGATGGTAGAAACGCGCCAGTGAGAGAGAATTTCGTCGATATGTAAGCGCCGACAGTCTCAAGGCCCGTTCACACTCTTGCGACCTCTTAAACCTGAGTTCCTTAAAACTTCTTAAACCAGAGGACACACTGGCGCCATCTATTGAGTAGCAGTGTAAACTCGGCGGTCCGGCATATTTTTTATTTCTCTCGCGCATTATCCTTTCTTTCTTGGCTCGAAAACTTTCCTCAATGTTATAAACGAGCCTTTCTTATAGGTATTACGCACATTTGACCTCGGAAATCCCGCAAAACCTTCGATCTTGTGAAATGCCGTTCCAGGGTCAACTCATAGATGGCGCCACAATGCTAGTGTATTCCCTTGTTCTAAAAAAAAATTAAAAAGGTTTTAAGAGATCTCGTCTCTCTCAAGGCCCGTTCACACTCTTGCGACCGAGTACGACTGAGAGAGACGAGATCTCTTAAAACTTCTTAAATTTTTTTAGAACGAGGGAACACACTGGCATTGTGGCGTCATCTATGCGGTGACCCTGGAACTGCATTTCACAAGAGCGAAGGTTTTGCGGGATTTCCGAGGTCAAATGTGCGTAATACCCATAGAAAGGCTCGTTTATAACATTGACAAAAGTTTTTCGAGCCAAGAAAGAAAGGATAATGCGCGAGAGAAATAAAACAATATGCCGGACCGCCGAGTTTACACTGCTACCCAATAGATGGCGCCAGTGTGTCCTCTGGTTTAAGAAGTTTTAAGGAACCCAGGTTTAAGAGGTCGCAAGAGTGTGAATGGGCCTTTAGTCGTACTCGGTCGCAAGAGTGTGAACGGGCCTTCACCCTGGGTGTTTGGATGAAACGCATTCGACGTCAAGATCGTGCTGTGCGTGAACGTGAAGCAGCACATAGCAGAGAACGTTACCGAGGGAAGAATGGACAGCCTGGTGCGACCCAGCAATTTCTGCAGCGCGTCCGCGAAAACGTGGTTGGCGCTAGCTGTTCTGTGTGTGATCGGCTGTGGTTTAGGCGAGACACTGCGTGACGCAACATCATCGGAGTTCCCGGTCAATCCCGAAGCAGTATCATCCAAATGTCTCACCAGCTGACGTTGTTCATTCGCATCGCGTCGCGTGATCATCCGCTCTATTTCTTGAGGCGAAGGGTTCGATAGCTGCGAGAGCATTTCTTTCATCGTGCCTCAATGCACTCTAAAGAAGCCCGTGTGTCTACTTTCCCGCGCAACACTCGGAGAGCCAATCACCGCAACTTACAGTGGCAGCTCAGTGAATGGAGATGCCGAAACATATGTTTAGACCAAAAAACGCAGTCTGAGTTGTGAGATTAAGCAATGCAAGCGTGACGTTTTGCATTGCTTTATGTCACAACTCAGACTACGTTTTTGGTCTAAACATATGTTTCGGCATTGTCATTCACTGAGCTGCCTCCATAAGCTGCGATGGTTGGCTCTCCGAGTGTTACGCAGGAACGTAGACGCACGGGTTTTTTCAGAGTGTGGTCCAACTGAAGGAAATGCTTACCGTATTTACTCGAGCAATAGCCGCACTGCTTATGAAGAAAACCTGAGGGTTTGCTTTTCCGGGGAGCATGCGGCTTGCCAATCACCGCGATCGGCAGCATGATTGCAGCGGTTTACAGGACAGAGATATCGTCTTCGCGCGAAGATACCATCTGTAAAGATTGCATTTGTATGGAGAATCGTGTTCACGATCTAGTTATTCGCTATGTTATTTTTGCGCAGCGCTATGATTGGCTGTATATGTGCTCTGCGGGAAAGCAGACGCAAGGGCCTTGTTCATAAATAGTGCAGCTATTACTCGAGTAAATACGGTATGTCAAGCACGAGGCATCGATGACTCAATGATCATGCAGCCGTCGTTCCCAAGCAGCACAAAGCTGCCAGGCCGCCATTATGTACAACGATTACCAATTAGCCAAGCTATCAACCTTATTAGTTGATTTAAATACATATGTGTACCTGACACATATATAGCTTCTCAAACAAATAGAAGTCTGTTATTGCCTCTTTTATGTTATGAACAGAAATTGTATGTGTCTGTGGGCTGGACAAAAACAAAGTACACAGGGGCGCGTGGCGGAACTATGACGATTACGCACGCAGACCGTCAGAAAGTGACCATTTAAGTAGCTGCCATGTCGAAATACTACTTTGTTCTGTTTAACAAAAAATCATCCATTAGCAAGGCTGCTGCTTGTTGGCAAATCGAATTGACCGGCATCTTGTCAAGAGCAAACCTGAACAGCCGGGCTATGTCAGTTTATCGCGTATAAGAAAATGTTTACATGGGTACCCGCTAGTTTAGGCCAGATTCGATCTGAGTACGAAGGTGCGTATAGATTAGAGTGAACAATTTTGATCACTCCTTTTTTTCCTGATTCTTCGCCTGCATCACGGTGCTGAGTATAAATAATGTTGGTTAGGAAAACAAGCGTTGTGATTGCCGCTCAGCGACTCTATAAAAGGTCGACTGAAAGAGCTTGTCCTAAAACTTTCGCAACATTTTAGAAATATTATTGCTCTTAGCTCAGTTTCGTTGTCATCGCATATATTGTGAAACGTACTTCGTAAACTTTATTTCACGACATATATTGCGACAAGGTGACCATTTCATGATTCTATGCACTTCAATTAATTTCCAAGTTCAAGAGCACAACTACAATTCAACCTTTAACACTGCGACGCAAAGTTGTACAAATCACGGGTATTTTATGCGACATATATATTTTATGCGATACATATATTTTACCTCACTTCGTGAGGTAAAATATATGTGGCTGAGGTAAACAAATGAACGTAGAGTCGAAGAAATACGAGGTTTCATATATTAAACTAGATCTTCATTTACTGTGGCGTCATAATTAAATAACGCCATTTCTTATATTGTGGTACCTAAAAATAAAAGTGCATAAGCGATAAAAAAAACTATATAGTTACTCTTTTCATTGCGGAAATAGTGCCTATTGCAAGCAACGCGGGAAATATATAGGGAAATGTGGGGTAAATTAAGACGCGGGGCAAAATGCGACAGTTTGTGTTTAGCGCCATCTATCCCCTAAACAAGCTACTGGAGTGCGTTCAAACTTCACACAGAGGTGCCTTGACCTGTACACTTTACGTGAGTAAAAATTGAAAGCTATCGGCAGGAGCGTTCCGGCGAAAATAAATGCGCAGTTGAGGTTGACGTGTCTCTAGCACCCGCCCGAAAGACGCCAAATTCAGCGCAAGGTTTCGCTTCGAGACAGACACCCCGGTTGGCGCCGACTATTCTGCCATGGTAAGCTTTAATTTCATTAAGGAGAATAATTAGCTCTTTGGGAGCCAAATTGCAGCAATCTGTGTTTGCATTTTTTAGCGACAATCTGCCGCGACAATCTGACATTCTATGACGCGCATGTCAATGGGGCACGAGTCTCCTGAGTGCTTCTGAGCCGTATTCTTTTTCTCCCGGTGTCTACAATGACCCGAACGTATAAAAGAAAGAATGAAAGCCGTTTACAACTCCCTGTAACGCCGAATTAGAGCGCAGCTCTTGAGGAGGAGGGGAAGGCACGGGGGGGGGGGGTGTCACGTGACCAGGGGGTCACATGGCCTGGGCGGTCACGTGACCTCGGGGGGGGGGGTGGGGGGCACGTGACCTTACGGTCCTCCCGAAGAAACCCGAGGTCCTCCCGAGGTCCTCCCGAAGGAACCCGAGGTCCTCCCGATGTCCTCCCGAGGAACCCGAGGTCCTCCCGAAGGAACCCTAGGTCCTTTGGGAGGACCTCGGGTCCCTTCGGGAAAATTTACCCATAATGCACCGCGCGGTTACGCCGACGGCGACGGCGACGGCGACGGCAACGCCGCTCAAGCCGGAAACGGGCGCCTAAGAGCTGCGCTCTAAAACCACACGGGCTTCCCAACGCGAAAGTGGCACGAACAAAGCTCTTGAAATTGTCAAGCAACAGCGTCACTCCCTTCGCACTGCTGCCACACTTTATGCCGAATGTGAAGAGCAGCGGCTCTACAAAAAACGGCTGTGCTACAGAAGACGCGTTCGTTCCGACGTTTAAAGTTTCAAGAACATTCCTTCTGTACCTAACGTAGGACAGAAAAAGAGAACAAGCAGGTCGGAGGGAAGCACTGTTCTAACGTCATCCCCCCACAAGGCAAAACGGATGTCGGCGAAAGCAATCAAAAACTGCCTTTCACTGCCCCCCCCCCCCCCCCCCCCCCCAAAAAAAAAAAGAAGAAAATAAAGAAATAAACGTGAAACCGAAGATAAAGCTTATTAGTGATCCCCTAAGATACGCGCAGTGTCCGAGCGTTCTGCAGACCGTGCGATGCACACCACAAGAGACTGGCAGTGCCTGGTATGCAAAGAACTTTGGAGCCGCAGACCCGCATTCAGTGTGGATCAAGTGCATAGAATGCAAGCAGTGAGCTCGTAAAGAGTGCGTTGAAGCTCAGAAAGTGTGTTTTAAGTGTTTTTATTGCAAAAACTGAACGTATATTAGGTTTTTAAGTGTGTCTCACCCTACCCCATTACGTTGTCTCATTTTGCCCCACAGGGCGGTGCAAAATGAGACATGGTGTGTCTTTCAGATATTTCATTTTATTTTAATGTTTCGCTTGCTCCAGTTAAGTTATATTTACTGAGCATAGAGTCGAGAAATGTAAGAATATTCTAATGCTGTGATTTTTAAATTTCGAAGCAAAAATGAAAATCGTCATCGAAATTAAAATTCTTGTTCTCATTTGGCCCCACCTTACCCTACTCAATTTATGCGGTTCAAACCGGTCTGAACAGTTATTTTTGCTTCCCGGAACTGCACCGGAGCTGAACCGAAAGCCGTGAACCCAAACCCGAACCGAACCGACAAAAAATCTTCGGTTCAACACTACTTACAAGGCCCTGACCCTGAAACATGCACCCGTAACTTTCGCCGCGTTTCAAGTCGCGGTAAAATGAAGCGCACTTCCGCTCCTCACCGCCGCATGCGTGACGTTCTAATCTCTTTGCCAATAGCCGCGTTCTCGGGAAAAGCAAATGGCCGAGCCCGGGGCGTAAAAAGCGCGCGAATCCTTCTCGTAGCTACGGTGACGGCTCCATGTGTCCGCGTCAGCCCCGGGCGCGGCGACCTCGGTCCTTCCGTCGACGGCAGCCGCCAGCCCCCGGGTGTCCGCGCTCAACAACAACTGTTTCTCCGGGCGCGATGACTGATGCCACGTCAGCGTCAGCCCCGGGGCGCGCACGCCGATCCCGTTATCGAGCGCCGCTCTCAGTAACTAAACTCGCGGCAGTCCGGAGGTCAGACAGCGGCCTCCGCGAGAAACAAATGGGAAAGCAAAAGCAGACACGGCCACCCTAAGACGCTGAGACAGAAGGGCCGAGCAAGCAAGATGGATAGCCGGGATTTACCGAGCGACCTGCAGAGCGCTAACCTCCGCCGTGTCGCGCTTGCTCGTGCTCTCTTTCTGCCCTGGCTGTTGTCGGTCTGTCTCGGCCGCCCAGAGTTGGGTATCGATCTGGCCAGCATCCGCCCTGAGGAAGCCCGCAAGAGGCGAGCAGGCGGCCGAGAAGCGAATCCACGTCCACGCAGGGCCGAGCCGAGACGCTCGGTTGGCTACGACTGCGGACCGAAGTTGCGGCCTGCACACGTACACCCGCACTTGTGACTTGAGCGCGTCCGCAAAGGCGCTATGGCGTTCCTTCTGGCGTCTGTTCCGCCGTCGGTTCCGGTAGGAGAATTAGTGCATGATATTTCCCACTTCTGTAGTAAAAAAAGAAAAAATATATATATATATATATATATATATATATATATATATATATATATATATATATATATATATATATATATATATGAAAATTCAATTCAATTCAATTCAATGTTTATTTACCATTTTTTTACAATGGCGGGGGCTGGAAAAAAAAGCTGCATGAACAGCTTGACGAGTTCCCAGCACCACAAAAGTTTCAACAGCAGCGGCAATGCGAGTTCACACACAGGGTATATATATTAAAAGGAAGAAAAGAAAAAAAAAAGATAAAAAGTTATACAATATTAGCTAATGCAGAGAACAGTTGATTTAAAAACCAAAAACAAGCAACAAAGCAAGTACAATACGATTGCAACTCAAGTGTAACCATATCACTCGCAACACAAAGAATAAGACCGTAATTCTTTGGGTGAAAGAATAGTTATGTCTATGTGGTTTAGGGTTAGCATATTTAGTAACTTCGGGAGAGTTATTTTGATTCTCTGAAGACCATAGTTGGAGCGGGAGTTTTCAATGAACCAGGGTTCAGAACTGCGGGTTGGATAAATTGAGCTTTTTTCCTTCAGTGACGCTAGAGAAATGAAACAGTGTCTATTTTTTCTGCATTCTATTTTATATTTCATGCATAACTTAAAGTTGTAGAGTGTGAAGATTTTCATGACACTCTGATTGCGAAAAAGGGGTTCTGTGTGAAAGCCATAGCCGACATTGCAAATTATTCTTAGAGCTTTTTTTTTGCAAGAGATGTACTTTTTGAAGGTTCAATCCTGTGGTCGTCCCCCAAATCAAATGACAATAGTTTAGATGGGAACAAATTAATGACTGGTACAGAAGTAGTTTAACAATGAATGGAAGAATATAAGAATGCCGATACATTAAACCTACCACGTGACTTAGTTTTGATGTGATGTGGTCAACGTGAGCGTCCCAAGACATATGTTCGGAAAAAAAACACCCCTGGTGTTTTAAATGATCTAACAACCTTAATCGGTGAAGAGTACATTATGATATTGGTCGGAATTTCAACAAATTTGTTTTTAGGTTTAAAACAAATAGTCTTTGTCTTAGCTGTGTAGATTTTTAGCAAGTTTGCGTTTGCCCATGATTCTAGCTCTGCTAGTATACGTTATTCACAATATCAGCTATTTCATCCCCAGTCCGAGCAGATACAAAGACACTGGTGTCGTCAGCATAGATAGAAAATTTTGCCTGTTTGTTTATATTGACTAAATCATTGATATATATATTAACCAAAAACGGTCCTAAAATGCTTACTTTAGGCACACCTGAAGTTAAATTCTTTACATCTGTGGAATAACCGTTAACGTGGACGTACTGCTTCCGGTGGCACAAGTAGCTCTTTAGTAATGTTAAAGCCTGTCCCCTGATACCATATGTCTCGAGCTTTTGAAAGAGTAGTTTATGGTTTAGGTAATCGAATGCTTCTGTAACATCTACATAAACACCGAGGACAATATATTTCTTTTCAAAGTTGTCCAGTATAAACTCTTTTTGGTCAAGTAAAGCTAACTCCGTGGAACGATTTTTTCGGAACCCATTTGTGATGCAGTTAAAATGTTATACTTTTCTGAAAAGCTTACAAGACGATCGTGCAGAATGCTTTCAAGGCCCTTTGAAAACACTGAAAGTATAGAAATCGGTCTATAATTTCCGAGCTCGTTTTTGTTGCCTTTTTTATATAGAACTGTCACTTTAGCGATCTGCATCCTCGGGGGAAAATCGCCGTTTCTAAACAAAGGTTAAATATATGAACTAGGCAAGGGCTAATTACCTCAATAACATGCTTAATTGGCCTAATTTGAATTCCTTCGTTATCACAGCTGCTGCTGTTGTTGGCTTTAAGAAATTCGGATATTACTTCTGCCTGGGTAACCGGATTCAGGTAGACTGTGTTTTCATTTTTATTTGCAATGTATCTACAGATATTGGTGTCGTGGCGATTATCCACTAAGTTAACAAAACAATTGTTGAAAGCATTTCCAAGAGTTCGACCAGATAACTCCATTCCGTTCACCTAGAGTTTCTCAATGGCGTTAGTCGAACGCTGTGGATTTAGTACCGAATTAAGCTTTCTCCACATTATATCTGTACCGTCAGTCCCCGTATTAAATAAATTCCTAATAAACATATTAGAACGTATACCTGAAATCATATAAAAACTTATACACGTTTTAAATAGTTTTTACTATAACAATCAGAAGAAGAGAAAAGAGACAGAAAAGAAAGAAAACGAATGGGTTGGCTGAGTGAACTAGGGGACTGGGTCGCGAGTCATACTTCGATTAAACCGTTACAATATAAGTACTCTCATGTTTATTATACAAATCAAGCATGAACAGTTTCACTTTTCAGTAGGGTTCCGTCCGGGTAACAATACTGCATTCCGTCGCTTTTCGTGCATTTTAGAAACATTGCCAAAACTGTGCGTGGTCTTGAATTAAGAACTTGAAAACCGTTCTTCCGCTGAATATTTCTTCAAACGGTGGGGCCTGCGATTCTGGTTTCGGACGATAATACAGCAGAAAAAAAAATGATGATGGGACAAACGGAACCAACTAAATGTAGTTGGTACACAGAGAAGCTGCAGATGTCTTCCGGTTTCGGGGGGAAACACCTAAAAAATGCGCCACAAAGCTTACATTTTTTTCTCCTAAAATGACGAGCAGCGCCCCGACTCTCGATGCGAACACAGATCGCGCACCGCCTCAGAAGTCTCATCTCTTAATTAGTATTCCAAGTGCACTTTGGCGCCTTCAGTGAAACGCTAATCACTGTCTTTCCCCTGATTAGCTCGGTCAACGGCGAGGGCGATTGGAGTGATTTCCAAGCATCGCGCATTCTAAAGCGCACGGCGCCAACTTTCTCGCACAACATCTAGCCGGGCAGACGCTGCGAAGCAACGGAAACGTAGTGCCGTATTCGAGGGACGGGGAAACAGGGGAGGCAGCGATCTCGAGCAATGCCTCCACGGTTGAAATAACAACTCGACGTTCACGCGACTCTCTGGAAACGTTTGAGGCGAGCGCGCTTTCAATTTCGTCGCCAACCCAACATGATCTGATTAGCGCAGCGTTCTAGTCGAGCCGATGCCAAACACGCGCGAAGCCTCTCCGCCATTAATTAGATTTCGGGAACGCCTCCCGCAACCAGAGACGTTTCTTCGGCAACGGCAGCGACTTTATTTTGCACTTGCGCCCTCAGAAGCTCAGCAGCGTGTGACAGCTATCGTACCCTGGCCGCCGCAAGCGAAGCTGCCACCGGAATTTGCTCGTTCCCGTCCAGCCTTGCTCACTTCAGTGGCGGCATTCCTCGAACCAAAAAATAATAATAGAAAAAGGACCATGGTTTCCACTCAGCTGCAGCGGCGCCTAGGGTTTGAACCGTGTTCGGGAGGAAAAGAAAAAAACGAAGGCGCCAATTCCGCAACCGTCATTTCCCCTCAGAATTAATTAAGGCGTCCCGCGAGAGATGGCCGCGAAAGTAGCGGCTCGATGCGTTCGCCGTGTGAGCGCAGCCAGTGTCGATGCTTTTCGCACATCGGTGTCTTGGGTCACGTCAGATGTGTCGTCCAGAGCGCACATGGCACCACGAGGCTCTTGTAACAACAAATAATCGCTGTTTCTTTAAGCCGTGGGCACACTGCTAATACATCATACAAAGAACAGTCTGCAAACAGATTCGAACGCGAGCCACCGATCCGTGCTTCGAATGCCACGTGGCAATGAGTTCAAGGAGAAACTTGGGCACGCGGCATTTGGAGTGATGGAAGCGGCATTTGACCTTTTGGAGCAGGTTCTGTAGCAGGCAAAATATTCGTTTGGAGCAGTCACTGACGCTTTTGGAGCAGATGCCAAAGTCTGTTAGCATATCACTTGAAAATTAAAAAAAAAAAAAATTGATTGCATCGCTAAATGAGTTTATATTTGAAAATGACTGAAGGTTCGTCTTTGATACTGGAGCATATTACTTATTACCTTTTGTAAGAAGAACCAATAGGGCACAAAAGGTACATAGAGCTTTCTTTTTATAAATAAGGCTCTGTTCAGAGTAGTTTCCATTTACAATGGGTACTAATCAAATTGATGAAAAATTAATCAAACTTCAGTTAGAATAAAGCCTCCCTCTCCTCCCACTTTTACACCCGGTCGTTTATTTAGCCTGTATGCATTGTTTCTGTAAAATGCCACCATAAACAAACATAATCGCTAAAACGTCTATCAGTAAAAATGCGCCTCCACAATTTGATCGTTACCAAACTCAAGATATAAAGAATATAAATTGAAAGAAAAAATACAGCCACAAACAATCATTATGAAAACCTACTCTTGCGCTTACATTTATTCAAATAAAGCACCGCGTATTTTATTATTTTTTTTTTCATTTGAAAACAAGATCATATAATAAAGATCAAAGAATGTGAACCTGCGATAGTACTGAGCATAATTTACATGTGTACCGTGCTAAACCAGACGCTCGTCCATGCCAGCAGCTACTCCGAACACTCCGGTGCAAGGCGGTGAAGCTCAACGCGCGTGGTCTGGTGAGAGGCGCCATAGGAGGCATACGGCAGACATAATAATCAACTCATCTCACCACAAGTACAGGAGCCTGGTTCTGTCTTATCGCAGTAGCTGCCGTCCTACTGTGTATTTTGCAATGTTTTGTCGCGACTTTTGGCTCCTGACATCGCCGACATAGTCTGAAATTTTAGAGGATGTCAGTGATCAAGCCGTTAGCGCATCAACCGGCCAACGCGGTGGTCGAGCAATCTTAAAACTTCGTTTCACCTTAAATTAAAGCGCAACCGACGCTACGAGCCAATGGGATCAACCAAACAAGGTCAAAGCGCGACATCGAGGCATCTGACCATCTTACTGTACGTGTTCTTTCATCGATTAAACCAATCAAATGCAGCGAATGTCCCGTGACTTGTGCTTTTACTGTGTGTTCGTGTTGTATATATTCGAGCCTTCGACTGTGCTCTGACCTTAGATGAAACACAGTATACTGTGAGTAGAGACTCTGTGAAATACATATTTCTACCGTTTTTCTTTCTTTCTACTTCTTTGAATATTACCAATAATTACCAACCAATAAAAAATATATATAATTTTTTTTGCCCATTTCGGCGCAGGTGTGGCGCAATTCTTAGCCAAAATGGCACTTTGGCGCAATATGTAGCAGACTTTCGCTTAAGGCGCAATTTGGCGCAAATGGCGCAGCACTTCCATCACTGCATTTGAGCCACAGATATTGCTGGGACTCGTGTCTGCAGACTGTCTTTTGCATGATGTATGAACAGTGTGACCCCGGCTTTAATCAGATAAACCATCGAGAACGACGATTGGAGTCACGCACTAATGGTCATTGCGTCTCACTGATTAAATGGCCTTCACTAACCGACTAATTGAGAAACCCGATTAAGAAAAATGGATAAGGATTAACGATTAAAGACAGGGTAAGAATATTAAGGATTGGAGTTTCGAGTGCACTTTGAGGGAGTAAACTGCGGGGGTTTTCGAGAGCATGCCCGCGGTTCACGGTCCCGACGTCTGGCTTGACCAGAGCGAGCCTATCGACCCGTGCTTTAACGGCGCACATTCATATCGGTCAGTGGCATCCCGACTTTGCGTGCCACTACAAGATGGAACCAATTATTACTGGGATCCACTTCTGCATCGAAGCAGGCTTTAAACTTCACGAGCCGCGGGACTCTATTCGAAATGTCCCTTGATCTGAAATTAAACCCGACCGCCAAACGTTTCAAGAAAAGCCAGGATTAGATAAATGTGCGAAAACAATCGATGCATAAATACACAATAATACACTTCATAAAATTAAAAAAAAAACTGTAATATTATGAAGACTGCCGCGACTAAAGTTTCTCAGCTAAAGGTGCGGTTCGTGCTTCTGACAAGTTGCGGAATTATTTGCGCCACCAACCGCCGTGGCGATGCATGTGTCAGAAAAGAAAAAAAACAAAACAAAAACAAAGCGGCGTATAGGAGCAAATTGAACTGGAAGACGTTATGTCCTTCCCCACAGAATATGCGTATTTGTTGCCGCTACCTTTCAACAAACATGCTACGCAGCATCAAGAGATTTTATTGGCGACGATACAGAAGGCAATTATGCCATGGCTACGAGAGCTGTTCTCCGCGAACGAAGTAAGATCAAGTTTGGACAGCCTCTGCGTTTTCAGACTCTCATCTTGTTATAGCACATAAACCAATCACCTCAATTTTCTCTTTTAATATGTACTTACAACTTTTAGCATATTGGATGTTTTGGTTGACATTTAACACCAAGAGTGTCGTGAATCGAGCAGTCAGAGACGTTAACGGCAGTGGGCACGCAAGAAATAATCTGTTTTGCCATAGGCTTTGAAAACGGAGTGCGCGCCGGCGGCGTGTCAGCCATCGGTGTCTGCTTGGGAAGAACACTACACATAAAAAGATTGACACATTCTGGCAAACATGGGGAAACATAAGTACAAATCTTACGGAAGAAAATGCGCCACAGAGTAATCCAAAACGAGCGAATAAAGCGAGAAAGAAAAGCCGAGTTAAATGCACTGGAACGGAGTTCAACAAAAACAGGCGAACCTATCCGCGACAGCGGCGGGCGACAATTACCATTTGCTCTGTAGCGCTCAAGGACAATAGGAGTGGGTATACGTTATTCATTCACCTCACATGTGGGACTACATGGCTACCCTAAGAAGTAGGATGCAATCTTCGTACACTTCGTCCAAGATGTTTCTGACGGACAAGACTGTTCACGTGGGACTTGAGAACGTCGTAATCATCCCAAACAATGTGCAGACCGAGCAGAAAAAAACAAATCTCCTTTTTGAGACGCTCATAATTCGGGATTATCAAAGCAACGATAATCCGAGACCCGGAAACAAAGGCCGCGATGTCCGAGGCGGTCTTTTGCCCAGCGCCGGCAGGAGCGCCGGGATGTCCCAAGGGGGGAGACCTTCCTCGTCCCCCTCCTCCCAAATCTCCGCGTCCTCGTACTCGTTGTCGGACCGAGAGGAGAGACGAGAGGAGCGGCTGCCGTCCACGACTCACGCCGCCCAGGATCGTTAGGCGAAATTAATTGGACCTTTAGCGAAGCGTTAATTGCAGCCCCCTTCCGAATCTCCCGGGACCGAAAAGCTGCAGCCTAGGAAAGAAGAACAATGCCCCTTCCGCTTTCTGATTCCGAGGAAAGAAGGAGAAGGAGCGCCAAGGAATTGTCTTTATTGCAGAGATTGCAAATTGGGCTATATCCGTATATTCACGAGCAGAACCACCTACGCGCACGCAAGCATTTAATTTCATTATGTTCATCGTTTTTGTGTATAATTTATTCCTTCGATATTTCACCTTTACAGCTAACGTGCGTAAAAGACGCTCGTTTGAGGAAATGTGGATGATATAAAAAGTAGTGATGAGGCTAAAAACAAAAAAAGGGTCGCGAACTCCTCGGACTCGTATTGCTTAACCGAACCAGCGGAGAACGATAGAGAAATATTTCACCCTGGGGATCTTTGCCGAAACCACCGACTTCGGTTCGCACAATGAAAGGCTTTGTGAAGCCGCTCTCGATTCGATGGACCTCCAGCAAGGGCAACGGTCCTCGCGGATTTGTATTTATCCGGAATTTGTCGTCAGGCTAGTCAGCCGTTAGCCGAGCTTTTATTTAGTGAGCAGAACCCGAGGACACTAATGACCGGACGTGTCGCAATCTGATAGCAATGGCGCAACTAACTCTTTCGAATTAAACGAGTGTCGCTAATGCCTTCGCAACTCGCGTTAAAAAAAAAAAAAAAATTCAAGACGTTTACAATTCTCTGTAATAATTAGAGCGCAGCTCTTGAGGAGGAGGGGAGAGTACGGAGGGAAGGGTCACGTATAGCGTCAGACGTGACGTCACGTCTGACGTCACGTGAATAAATGTATGTTAAATTTAGTGTGGAAATTTTTCCGCTAAATTAACCGGGGAGAATTTCTCGCTACATTTAGCGGGAGATGTTTCCCACAAAATTTAGTGGAGAAATTTCCCGTCAAATTTAGCGGGACAATTTTGCCCTCGTGACGTCACACGTGACGTCATTATGGGAAACGTCCCATAATGCAACGCGCAGTTACGCCGACTGCGATGCCGCTCAAGCCGGAAACGGGCGCCTAAGAGCTGCGCTCTAATATTATTCAGTTCGATTACTCGATTACTTTAGAAGCAAAGTAGTTGGCCGTTGAAAAAATAATTGCTACTATTCCGATTACTTCAGATATTCAAAACGACAAATTTTTCTGTCGGTTTGAAAACAGCTCTTTCGTACTATCCATTATTAAATTATAATCATGAAACAATACACTACTTACCTTCTTAACCCATTAATGTTGGTAAAGCATCCTCCTGTCCGAGACTTGGTTCGAGAATTCTTTGGTGGGGAACTCGCAGAAACAAAACGCGCCCTTGGAAAGGGTAGGGGAATTAAGTAACGGTTAGAAGTACTTTTAGTACCTCCAAAAGTTATCAGATTACTGTCGCGATTACTTCCTAATCATTTTATGCAAATGATTACAAAAGGACTACTAAAGGTAATCGATTACAACTAATTGTATCACTCGTAATAAGTGCCGTACAGGTCTGCGTAGCACCCTACTCCTCCTCCGCCATTGAGAGGAAGGAGAGGTTCGGGTGGCATTCACGATCCTTAAAGAAAAGAGAGCATAGAAAAGCCTGGTGAACAGTAGAGTTCACAAAAAGACGAGGAGAGAGAAAAGCAACATGCACGACACACAAGCGCTGTATGTGTAAAAGTGTCATGCATGTCGTGGAAGTCTGCCGTGCATGCACGACACACGCAGCGCTTGTGTCGCGCATGTTCCTATTTTCTGTCCTTGTCTTTTTGTGCGCTGTACTGTTCACCGTGTCATCGTACCAACTCTCCCTGCTTACCACACTTGGATAGAAAAGCCTGTGCCTTCGCTTTCCGGCACAGCATGTGAAGGTCAAGCAACAGGGGTCTACGGAGCGCCTTATTGCAAATAACCAGCCACACGGAACGGCTCAACTCAGTCTGCTTTGGGGCAACGGGCGTGGCACTTTTCTTATTCATTGTCTTTGCGTACAATGTGTTCTCCTGCCGCACTGTCTTTTGGCTAGTGTTGGCGATAACAAGTTACAAGGTACGGCGTTTCCGTTAACGCGTTACGTATTTTCGGTAGCTATAGTAACGTACTCGTTACAGTTTTTTCAAAGAAAAGTAACGCATAACGTACTTATATCGCTTATCTCAAGTAACTGGTTACGTCACTCTTTGCATCTTCCCGAAACTTCAAATAAATTATGTTTCAATACTTTTCGTGTTTCTAGGTGCCAAGTCACGTGGATTCTTGCACTTATCCCATGCACACACATTCAAAATCTTCCCTTTCTTTTCCCCGCGCAAATACTCCCAATTTAGAAAAACTCCAGCATCCACACTCTTTTTCTTAGTGTCAAAAAACGCCGTCGTTTCATAACATAAAAGTAACACAAAAGTAGCGTGCGTTAAAAGGGGGCTTAAGAATAGCGCACGTCAAAGCTTTGCGTACGCAAAGCATAGCGTCGTCTTGTGTTTTGCGTTTTGTGCGGTGCAGCTGCTATTTTAGCGTACACTCTTTTTCGGAAATTGCGTGCGCCCGCAAAGGGTCATTGGAATCCTCCAAGGAGGATTTGTGATGCCCGAGAAGTTGGCTAAAGGCAAGACGAGCACCGTTAGAAAATGGCGGCTTCCAGGACAGTGGCTAAGGCCGCCGTTGTGAGCGCGACGTCGGCCGCGTCCCCGCGGCTGCGATTTTCAATACAGGAACGACATTGCATTCCTACGGGGGTTTGCACGTCAGCAACGGCTTGGAAGAACCAGCACTGAGGTGGGCAACGATCGCCGCAACTTGCTGCTTGCGAAGCGCGGACGTTTCTCGGCGAAGGTAGCTTAGGTCAGTGTTAAGCCTGGTTCACACAGTTGCGGTTGACTGCGTTTGACTGCGTTGAGGCTACAAGAAACCAGGACATCTCTGCTACTTATATCGCGTGCCAAGATGATTCCTTGAATGGGATTCCACGTGTCATACGAAGCACGGATGTACCGGTGACTCGCTTTCGGTTCTCGACGCAACGCAGTCAAACGCACTCAAACGCAAGTGTCTGAACCGGCCTTTAGTGTTGAATAAAGCAAAGATAAGAGGGAACGTGAGCTGGGGGCACTGGTAATTCTGTAGTTCGAAGCGATATAGAAACAGGCGGCGCAGAGCGGTCCTAGTCTTTCTTCCATCACGCTGGTGCTGAAACCTGAGAGATTTAGAAAGCCGTTCCTACCGCACCTCGATATTGACGTTGATGAACAGCCTCAAGAGAGCTTTCGCGGTCGTCCGCTCAGTCGAGACTCCGACCCTGAATTTGCTGGCGGATATTCTGCGAGGTACCGATGCTGACTCCACCGATCTGCGGGTACATTTCGAATTTCTCGTTCAGAAAGAAACCTAGCTCACAGACCTGGATAAGCATATCAACGATTTACTCGACGACGGCCGCCTTGAGAGCGAGGTTGCTGGCACGCTAGACTACAATGGGAACATTAGTCATACAGCCACCCGAGTTCGTTGTGCTCTAGCTCGTGCCCGTAATGCCAGCAAACATATCCCCAGCCTTTTCACAGCGAAGTATTTCTGAAAGCAACACTAATATGACTTGTGCAAGTTGGTTATAACTTATACAGCCAGGGAGGCATATTATAGGGGGCTAATCGTCAAGTTAAGTCGAAGAATTACCTAAAATGTGTTAGCTTGGTAATTAGGAAAGATAGACATATGGTCTCAGTTATAAACTTGCTGAGCGTCTTCAAAAACCACTAAAGATTTAGAAAGGATAGGATCGCGTGGGAAGCGCATTGGTGCGCTAAAGTTAGCACTCGTACAACAAGCACAAGGCTGGGCTATGATAAGAGACGGAAAAACCGTGAGAGCGCCTTATTTCACCGGTAGGCTTGCTCCTGCTGCACAAGTTGTAACTTTAGCGCTCCACCGTGCTTCCCACGTGCTCCAAGTCTTTGGAGCACGTGGGACCGGTTTAGTGTTTTTTTTTTTTTTTATAGACGCTCAGCAAGTTTACAATTAGAACAATGTGTTTATTTTCAATAATTAAAATGTTAATTAGAAAATCTTAGTTAACTAGCCTACTGATCGTTACGATTAGCCCACTTTACTATCTCCCCCTGGCCGTTTAACTCACCTGTACAAACCGCGTTAGTGTAGCTTTCACGACTTTTTTTAAACAAATCTGTTAAGCCTAAAAACAACGCCCTGTATATTTACATTCCGGCTCAACTACTCCTGCGTACCGTCACGCTGCCAAGCTACGGATACCTCCCTTCTCCTGGAATATGCGGAATCGGCAAGGGTCCTGGGACCTTTTTCGAGCGGCTATCCATGACAACGTCGAGAACGCATCGAGACATTTAAATACTTCCAGGCGTATCCAACCAAGCCAGCAAAAAGAGCGATCGAATGGTTGAGGCTCTCGGACGAAGGGAACCATCTCGCCATCAAAACTTTTTTTTAACAAATCAGGCTCACAGAATACTGATGGACGAGCATATTTGCCAACTGCTAAAACTGTCACCAGTCTGCCATTCCAAGAATGTCACGCAGCTGCGTCATCTGTACGACTAAATAGTAAACAGACTTAAACAAAAGCTGAACCGAAGCCCTGGGTGTCCTACCGACACAGTATACGCCGTTGTCTTGAATCGTGTCCTTGTGAGGTGCCTCCCAAATGACCTCCCTCTGCCGTTCAGACAGAACGTGAAGAAAAAAACGTCATTGAATGAATCGAGTGGTGGTCACTCTGCTAGCAATATCCCAGGCACGCCAAAATCTAGTACAACATTGAAGTTTCCTTGGATTCATAAAGAGAGAAGCGAGGAGAGCCTATAGGATTGGGATAGAGAGCCTTCAGTGGCTTTCGCCGGAGCTGCATCAAGAAGAAAGAAGGAGACTGCGGCCTGCAGTCGCTCAGCAATATCAGTCGTCGGCTCTTGCCCTGCAGACTAGAGCAATCATACCGGTACTCAGGCCGTGCCCACTTTGTAGCAGAGTGGGGCACCAAGTGCAGGAGTGCGAAGCCAACATCGCTTCTGAGAAGAAAAAAAAACAACGCTGCAAGGTGCTGTTTCAGTTGCGGCAAGATTATGCGGCCCGTAACTGCCGTACGCCGACACGACTGCTGTGTGGCACCTACAGTGGACATCACTCAAATGTCATTTGTGACATACGGCGTTTTGCTCAAGACACGTTAAGTAAAAGATCCACTGCTATCGGCGAATCACGTGGGGAGGAGTAATTTCATCCAGACAGTCACGTCACCTGCACTCCTACTAACATATTGGCGGTCTCGTCGGTTTCGCTCCAAACCTAAAGGGCCTGGGCAACAGACAACAATAAAAGCACATTGGTATGAGCTCATTTGGACACCGGTAGTCAGCAAACCTTCATAAAGTAAGAAATTGCACATAGGCTTCAATGTCTAGTCATCGGTACTGAAGAGAGGCTCCGTCTACCTCTTTAGTGTGGGAATCCTCATAGACAATACAGCACAACCAAGGGCCGGACTGTGATTCAGGTGTTCAGTGAGTCATTGTGTTTGTGTTTGTGTTCGTTTCTAGTGTGTAGTTGTAGGCTGTATCTAGTAGTGCCTTCCAATGCCACAGGGACACCATTTACTAACGAAGTCCAAAATAAAAAAAAATAAAAATAATTGTGTAGCCGGTTTTTAATACACAAATGGCATCTTGAGGAGGAAGGAATTATATTTTTCGTATATCTAAAATCTTTTTTTTATTAATATTTATGATGTATTTTGAATACCTTTCGCGTGTATTTCGAATGTGGACAAAATAATGCAGAATGAATACAAAATGAATATTCATATTCAATATATTTCTACTTCGTTTCAAGTACGGCCTCTTTTTGCTAAGGGTACAATTGAGGCACTCGAGGTTCCTTAGCTCTGTACTGTTCCAACACCGCCCCTCGACAGTGACTGTCTAAATAGTTTACATACAGAAGGGTTTATAGCGGCTGACGTCTCGCCACCGGGTTTGCGGGGTGACACAGACGTTGGCGTGTTTATCGGTTCCGTCGTGTATTGGGAGGTGGTGATTAGACAAATTCGCCATCTAACCAAAAACTGACAGCTGTAAATACCCTCTTCGGGTGAATGGTACAGGGACACTACAACTGTTTAAGGAAAAAAGCGTAAGGGTGCAGGCGAGCTGGTGGATATTAACCATGTTGAATTAATCTGAGACTGGGGTAGAGAAGAAACATCAAAACGTAGAAGGGACAGAAAATAGACAGGACTACGTCTCAAACTTAGCTGAGTTTGAGACGTCGTCCACTCTATTTTCTGTTCCTTCTTCGTTTTGATGTTTCTTATCTACACGAGTCTCAGGTTAATTCAACATGGTTAACTATTTAAAAGACATTTGGAGTTCCAAGTCTAAAAAAATGTTTTCTTCTTTCGAAAACGTAATAACAAAGTCCTACACTACTGCCACACTTCCTACTGCAGCTCCTCTGCCTACTATCGTGTCGAGTCCGTTTCTAGTCTTGACAAACGCTACCGTATAAGTACATCTCGAGCTCAAAGAAGACGTACATCAACAACCAAAATTGGTGCAGAAGCAGGCCAGCATATGCACCACCGACTCCGACGCGAATAAGCTCCGTCTGCTTCCTGATCTAGGAGGCTAGGTCAGGCTCCTTTTGGCGCGCAAGGTAGACGAGTGTCAAGCCCAGCCTGTGGCGACCTAATCTCACTGGATCCTGGAAAAGTAGAGCCATTGCCTTCCATGCCTGCTTGCCGAACACAAACAAATACTAACACGCATACGACCAAAACCTCGCAAGGCGATGGGCTAATCGGTCTCTGTTTCTATGGCAATCGCCATTTCGGTCCCTTCAAATCTTCGAAGCCTTAAAAGGGTCGTTCTAATCCAGTCGCACCAAGATCACCATGGAGAATTATCGTACTGAAGGCGTTCCTCGCCAATATAAGCATCTTTGGCACTGTGTAGGCAATCAATGTATCAATCATACCCATCTCCACAGATCTCTTACAATTATATTGTTCTTCTTGAATATTTCAGAAAAAAGAAAATTATTTTTCGATGTCCCCAAGCACCGACACCGCATGTGGTGGTTGTACAAAAATGTACGCTTGTTTCGCCTGTGTGTGGTTAGTAAAATCCCGGTATACAAGAAACGTCTCTATAAAACTACCCGTCACCAGCGAATTTAGATCGGTTCACCAAGAATGGAGAGGTCAAGGATAAATTGCTCATTTCATGAACCAAAATGGTGACCATAAAGGGAGCTTGGCGCTACTTGCCCACGATCCAGTTACTTTATTGCGACCAAGCCCGCCGACTTCATGTTCCCCCGAGACAGACGCTTTAATGGCAGCCTTAACCGAAAAGATGCCCAGCAAGAGTCAAGGTCTGATCTACGGTTTTCTCGTACTGGGTTCATTAGTTTGTTGGATGGTGGCTATTTTCATCTATATTAGACAACAGACTATCACCGAATCAGTTGTGAACATTGACTTCAATTGCGACTGCGTACCACACTAGATGTCCAGTCCCTGGATTAAGAGGGGACGTTGTGTTCACTCGGGGAAACAGTCTTCTGTGCTTCAGATCCACGTGGAGTCCCCAGGCCCTACGGCTCTGGGTTCCTCCAGACGAGATCACTGATTCGTGCGAATATTTCTACTACCATGTGTGTTCTAAGCAGTGGAACCAGAGGTCCGGAGTGACCATGAAGTCAAAGGCGTGAACGAGCAGGCTGTACACGATGACCAAGCAGGTTCATCCCACGCCGTTCTGCACCGTCGAGCAAAAGAAAGCGAACAGTGTAACACCTTTGGAAGTGGTGGAAAAGAAAATATCTGCTGCAGTTGCGCTCTGCACGTTAGAGTAATGCAGAGTAATGCCGACAAAACTACAGGTTGCTGACGTAGTAAATTCCTTATTCAAAGGTTATAAATGATTTTTTGAAAAGTTCAATGAGAAAATGGCGGCCGACGGAGTTTTCGAATACATGGGGCTCTATGGCACTAGAAACCGAAAACGGGCAAAAATGGGCTCCATTTTTCCATTGAAATTTTCAGAAAATCCCTTATAACTTTTGAATAAGGTATCGGATCGGGCTGAAACTTTGGCATCTGGTTGTGACCTCTAGCGCTACCTTCAGGCGGAGAATGAGCGTTCGGCGATGCCTAACTTATTTTTGCGGTAAAAGAAACCCTGTAAATGTTTTTTTGTGACACCCTGTACTTGGC
>JABSTQ010006162.1:0-26365 GCA_013358835.2 Ixodes persulcatus
CGTTTCATCAGTTTCATGTTCCTCCCTCTTTCATTGGACGCCAGAAATTTCCTTTTTTCGCGAAGTTTCTCTCCCTTCGTGAAATTTTCGTCCATTGAGACGCCCCCTCTGGATGGTCGCTCACGGATGCGATGATGTCCGTCTTGCTTTCTGATTTGCATGTCGAGGTGGCATCCGATGCTATACGTTGTTAGATTAATCTTTTTGCTGCGCGGAACATCAGAAACTCTGAAGGGCCTTCATATTCTCACTACGCATAGGCGCAAGGGTATTCAAGTTCTACATTCGGCGTGTGGTTTGCGTGTTTGTGTGATGTCCTTTCTCTGAGTGACGGAACGACGAGTTCGGACTGACGACTTCTCATCGCCCCGAGGATATGCCGCTGCTGCCTTTGGACCACACTGCAAGATAAAGCGTCCTAGCAAAAATAAGACTCTCTTTCCTTCGGCATCTTGTTCTGTAGCACGAATTTGTTAAACCTTTCATAGATAATAAATTTTGGTTTTGTGATTGTTGAGAATTACCCTCGCCCTATATATGGGCCATAGTGTTTGTGCGAGGACAATTGCTCTAATATTTCAGCTTCGCGATTTTTTGTTTGCTTCATTTGTTTGATAGTATAGCCTGCCGGTATAGCCAGGCGGTGCCAGTAGAGTGAGAGCCCAAGGTTATACCCTGCCTAGGTGTAACTTGGCAAAGTGTGAACGATAAACCCCCCTTGCGTTCCGACGGCTTCGATACCCGCTTAGTATACGAGCGCAACGCACACATATTGGAGCATGACGCGGTCCGGAGTGATCAAGAGGTTCTCTCATGTCGCGTGCTTCGCAGGGCATGTTTTCAGCAGCCGGAGTGTAGGGTCTCTGTGTACGCCACGTAAAAGAAGTGACCGAAGTGGCTCCGCTTCACACATGTTTATCTCAGCCTTTTGCCTGGTGGTAACATACTATGGCGCGGCGAGACCGAAGCATCTCCTCACGGCGTTGGAGCCGCCACCAAGGTGTGCCTGTAGAACGCGGCCGCCAGGTCGTTGGTAGACTTAATAAAATTAGCCCAAGAACTTACCTGTGGTAGTGAAATACGTTTCATCGGTCCATAAATAACGTTATTCTTTTCGTTCTCTAGAAATAGAAGAAACGATATTTTTTATAACATAATATATTGTGACACCAATTTCGGGTGCCCTGTAAAGTAAGCCGAAAAGATCGGCTCATTCATGTCTGAATCAAAATATTTTTTCATGAGAGGCATATTTCAATGATCAAAGATATATTTAACAAGTAAGCTGGTTTAGGTAACACTTAATCTAAAGTGCAGACGACAGACAAAAAAGCGTATACGCACACGGTCTTAAGTGAGATGTTGTATATGTCCCCTTTTTTGTCATGCCTCAAAGTCAAAATCACGTGTTGTGCACGTGACTTTGACAAATACTAAAAGGCTTGTTTTGACGAAACCCGGCAGTGTCTGTCAGTTTATCAGCGCCGGGGAGAGAGGGAGAGGCTGACGCGTGCTGACGTCAGAGCTTTAAACCAATGGGAGCGTCGCAAGCGTGACCCTCTCCCCTCCTTCTCCCTTTCTCCCAGCGCTGACAAACAAAAGACACCGCCGGGTTTTCGACAAAACAAACGCTATAATTTTCAAACAATAAAAAAAAAAAACAACAAGCGGGGTAAATGCTTTAGATAGTCACAAAATCTAGAGATATACCTTGCAACTAACTAGTGGCGGATATATATCTCTCTCACTGCCATCACCCTCCCCCCCCCCCCGTCCCCCACCTCTTCTACCCTCATGGGACCTTAGCCATATCATCTCCCGAACCCTTCCGACGCCTGTGGTGTTGTCCAGTGACTGGCTGTTTTAACTTCAGCATATTGTTATGGATTGGTGCCACCATTTCGCCAAGCAGCCGGAATTCTTATCGAGATGCATAATATGTACTGCTATTCGTACATCGAGGCATACTTTGTAATTATTCCTGTGGAAGGGTGCGTCAATTAACTGCTGTATTCATTGCACCCGGTTAGAGTTGAGAGAACAAGGGTGCCGCCAGACATGTACACGTTACCCAAAAAAGTAACTAAATACTGGTACTCATTACTCGCAACAAACGTAACTAAGTACTCGTTACCGATTCTCAAAAGGAACGCGTCAGTTAGCTCAAAAGTAACCAGTTACTTTGGCGTTACTTTCCCGACCAAATACACAACTATTTTTTGTTTATGGTGTATTGTTTTCTTTTTAGTAGTCGTTTCACTTAATCAGTAGCTGCCTCTCGAAGCTTTTATCAGTTATGTTTCGCCACTTCCTTCAAAACACAACTCCGGCGACGCTGAAGAGTCGTTCTACTGACGCGCTCGAAGGAACGGCAGTGTTGTGCTTGAGGAAGAGCTGGTGAATCTTCGGGAACTGCGCCTTCATTCACAGCGTATAATGGGTTAATTGCCTTCCCGTGTTGGCAACCTCCGGGTTTACATTCGGTCCGCACCCGGTTCTGGAAGGTTCAACCAACGAACCTTATTGTGTTCGCTAGGTGAATGACGTTCCCAGCTGTAGAGTTCAGTGCAGCAACGTTTATCTCTGGACACTTCAGTCAAACTGTACGACTAACGTGTTCAGCGATATACGTTGCTGTACTGTCATGCTGTTTAGTTGTTTATCGGGTTGCCCATCTGCCTTCGTTGCAATAGAGGCATACTCAAGCTAGAATAAAAACACGGCCGTTTAAGCGGTGTTGTACACGTTACTCCTCAAAAGTAACGAGATACCGTTACTTGTTATTTTGTCTTTAAAATAACTAAATTCGTCCCTCGTTCCTTTTTAAAAAAGTAACTAAATACGTTACTCGTTACCAAAAATAGTAACTAAGTAGAAGTTACTCGTTACTTGTAACTCGTTACGTACATGCCTGGATGGCACAGTACAAGAGGTTGTCCTCCAAAAACATTTACAGGGTCTTTTCACCGCAAAAATAAACTACGCATCGCCGCATGCTTATTGTCTTCCTAAATGAAGGGCTAGCGGTCCGAACCAGATGCCAAAGCTTCAAAACTAATCATGTCGTTCAACACCTGAGACGGCGGTGCAGAAAAGGGAAAAATACTTTGAGTCGGAGGAACGCTATTGTCTGTCTACTTTCTCGTCCTTGTATTTTTTGCGCTTCTTTAGGGGAAGAACAGACACAGAAGGGAACGTCTCAAACTCAGCTAACGGGTTATTCCTCAAGCATTTCATATATACTCACATAACCACTCTTAACCACCTTCTACATCCTTTGTTCATAGTATTTTCAAATACAAAGTACATACACATGCACAAGACACCAAACGGTCCAGCCCACAATACCATCATTGTCAACCACCGTCTACGAAAACATCTCCTTTGGTGAAAGCATTTTCTGAAACCGATAACATATACACTTACAAGAGACCACGCGGTAAAACCCACAACACAATCCTCTTATCACCAAGGACGACGGGAGGGGGTTCCGGGAACTTCATCTGGCTGACCTCAGGAACACGGCGACAGCTGCGCAATGTACCCCAACTTGGGCAAAACTTTCTAATTATTAACACGTGCTCACTTAGTCTTTTCAGAACTAACCGTGATCTTATTCAAAAGTTATAAGTTAGTTTTTTTAGGTTGTGAATGGTAATATGGCGGATGACACTGACAGAGCTCTCGAATACAGGAAGCTCTATTGTAACACTTATCGAATCCGGGCAAAATGGGGATCCATTTTGCCACTGGAATTTTCAGAAAAACCTTTTACAACATTTGATTGAGATGACGGTTATTTCTGAAATATTGGCATCTCGTTCGGACCGCTGGCGCCATATTTATGAAGAAAATAAGCGTTCGGCGGTGGAAAACCTATTATCCTCAGGAAAAAAAAAAAAAAAAACTTTTTTTTCTGGGGGGGGGGGGGGGGGGGGGGGGGGTTGGTGGGGGGGGGGATGATTTTTTAAGTGCCATTGTAGACTTCTTGTGCAGTATTTAGTTGTTCCTCCACAGCGAAGAGCGACCGTAAAAGGCAATATTTCTTTGGAGACATTAATCATAATAGGTTTTTCACAACCGGCGCATACATTCCAGATTAGAAGAGTAAACGAAATAATGCCAGTCAACTATGAAAAAATAGGAAATGGAAATGGAAATGGAACACTCCGATACTTCCGCTGCTGCTGCTTGTTTGACAACAGATTCCAGTGAATCTGAGCTGTGTGGGCGTTCTTCGTTAGGGACGACTTTAATGCTTATCGCGGGGCTGGGGAAGCATCGTTGGACGATGGTAAGGTGAATATCAGTGCAAACGCGGCGACGCTGCAGTGCGCAGAGCACTCCGTCTAAAGTCCCTTGATGCTTAGTTTTACAAGTAACGACAACCGATACAAACGACAACGCGCATTCCGCTGGAAAAAAAATGGCGTCATTCAGTACAGTCTTATGCTCTGCGCCGCCATTTGCTTCCTCAAATCTGCACCGTGACGCAGTTGGCGCTTCAAAGAATGTCGCTACTTGTAGAAAGCTCTTATCTAGGAACTTTAGTTCCGTCTACTGCTTTGTGCCCCGCTGATACCCTTCGCTCTGCTCTCGTTCTCTGATAGCGGTTGACTAAAATTACGAATTTTTGCAATAAAAATGGCTCTCAGTAAGCAAGACGAACAATGGGTTTCTAAAAAAATAAGAAGCGTTTTTCATTTGTGTCTGGGACCTACTTCCTCTTGCTACGTGATTTCTTAGGTTTGTACAGTCTCTCATACCGCAGTCACTGAGGGGCAATTTGCTTAATTAGAATAAATATATTAGCACCACATATATTGACAGAGTCCCATTTAAATGTCTTATTCCTAATCCAACATACATTTACCTCTCGGAGGATTTAGTTGCATCAGTATAATAAATCCAGCGTGGAATCATTGGAAGCTCAACTGTGCCTCTCAGTGTGCTTGTTACGCACTGAATTCCGGGAATACGTACTGTCCAGGTAAGATACTTCAGGTATAACGTCTCATTGCTCGTCAGGAACTGTTGAAAAACAAGAATTTGAAGTTATTAAGTATTAAGTCCCCATTTGCTATGATGAAAAAAATGGTGTTAAGTATTATGCTTAATTCAGTAATGGGAAGAATACTTGAAAAGTATATAAAAAAACTCTATGACTAAAATGTATTCATTGCAAATGCAATTGAAATTTCGAATAAAGATTTGATACAAAATGCAAGGACAACAAGAAGTATTTAATTCTCTTCACATTCTTTCGCAAATGCATATGATTTCCGCAACTTCGCTCGCGTGCAAGAATTAAAATTAACCCCGGTTTAAAACACGAATACTGGAATAAAAAATGATGTCTCTATAATACGATAATCAAATGCCTAAAAATCGCGAAACCCGTCTATTTCTCAGCGCGTGCAGGGCATGAGACAGCACGGGCTATCTGGTCCACCGCAGTCTGAATCCTTTGAACTAAAATTATGTCGGCGTCACGCGTGTACCGAACGCTTGGTGAGATCGGTTTATTAGAGTCCACTAGACATATTTCTAAATTACACAAGCATCAAGGAGAATACTGGGAATGCAGGTCTACGCGACGCACGTTCTGGCGCACGCAGCAGTTACTATTCTAGAAGAAAAGCCCAAAGCCAGGGCATCGAACCGAACCCGAACCCGAACTCAAACCGAAAAACGGAGCAAAATAATTATTTTTGACAAAACCGGAACAAAAACGTAACCGAAATCAAGCATTTTATATTGACCCAAAATCGGAACCGAACCGTACTCCCATGTGGCGGTTACCGGCTCATTGAAAAAGAGCTCGGCGTAATAGAATGTGAGCTGCAACTTGGCACAGGTGAAGGCCAAAGCCAATTAATTATACGCCACGGTCACAGCAGAGGCGCAGTTTCGACTAAACAAACGGCAGCGAGTTCGAGGCAGCTAAAAAATAATGAAATGAATACACATATTTCACGTCAATGCGCAGCACGACCCGGTGCGGTGTCGTACAGTTCTATATTCTGTTTCACCTTATGACGGACCGCAAAGAATACGAGCCCTCTTAGTCAATCCATAGCTCGGAGGGGGTCACGTGTCCTTCCAGTTGGGCGGCGAAACTCGGGAGCGTGAAGTCACGTGACAAGCTACGAACTATGAATTGGCTCGCGTAGCTCGTAGCGTGCATCGCGGTACATCTTAAGGCGTAACGGGGTATATCTGTCTATACCAAAACAAAAAAAAGCTATTCTTTGTGTGTGTGTTTCTTTTATTTCTTGCTGCTAAGAATTAAAAAAAATATATATAAACATTAAAAAAAATCACAGGAAGACCCGCGTTAACATGACCCTGGGAAACGTTACACACGTTTCACTTTGAGAAACGCTTACGCTGACCCCTTCACTTTTCTATTTTGGCTTTCTTTTTTTGGCTTTTTTTTTTGCTTCCCCTATTTTTGTGGCATCTTTTGGCCAGGTTACGGGGTCAGTGTTAACGTTTTCCAAAGAGGGTCGTGTGTGGCGTTTCTCAAAGGTCATGTTAAAGGATTTCCTAAAAATCCACCAATGGACCTTCTTGTAATTTTTTTTCACTTCGTTTCTGTACTCTGCCTGCCAGATTAGGTCGACGCCTTTAGATACGGTCACTGATATCCCTCGGAGAAGGAACCACATTCATACCACTCGTGGAAGGAACCGCATCCATTCTACTCGTGGAGGGAACCACATCCATCGTGTTAACTTCACGCACATATCACAGCCCACGCACCGCTACTACGGAAACCCAGAGCGAAGAACAACCGCCGGCGGCAGCATTGCACCACGCCGCGGCGCAACGTCTCCTAGATAAAATATCTGTAGTGCTGAATAAGACGGCGTCATCGGAGAAGGCAAACGCTGGGAACAGATTGGACACGACGATCGCGTCAGCGTTCGGCTCAAACTTTAGTCTAATGGCTCGTTTACACTTGCGAAATACGCACTCGCCGAAGACTGGATTCGCTCGCCGAAAAAAGATCGAGCCGTTCACATTTGTTGCCGCCCGCGGAGTGCGCGGCGCGCCGCGTCTGCAGTTTCCGGAACAGACGTGAGCTGACGAGAGCTCCCAATTCTCCTCCTTGCCCGCGCGCGTCTCGTCGCCATCGTCGCCAGCTCGTCTGCGGGGATCTGACGTCAGCAAGCGCCACTTCCTCCGTGCGTTCTGATTTGCTTGCGGCGAGCGAAAGTTTTTTTTTTCCGGCGTTCAAATTTGGTCCCAGAGCGATCTTGCTCTCCGCCGGAAATTCTGCCTGCTTTCGTCGCCCGGCGTCAGGATTCTCGCGAATCCGGCCGCCGGTTCGCAAGTGTGAACGAGGTAGAAGGCGAGCAATGACGCAGCACTCGTTTCCAATCTGTGTTCAGTGTTGGCCTTTTTGATGACGCCATCGCATTCAGCAATATGGCCTTGTTATCTAGGATGTGTTGCGCGGCGTCTTCTCCTCTCTGGCTCCGCACCAGCTGTGTGCGTGATTTGGACGAAAATGAAAGGGCTCGTTTTGACGAATACCCGGTGGTGTCTTTCTGTTTTTCAGCGCCGGGGAGAGAGGGAGAGGTTGACGCGCTCCGACGTCAGCGCTTCGGACCAATGGGGCGTCGTACGCTTCACACTTTCCCCCTCTTCTCCCTCTCACCCTGGTGCTGAAAAACTTAAGACACAGCCGGGTTTTCGTCAGAACGAGCGTTCTAATGCGAAAGCATTAAAAATTGGTTCGACGGTCAGTGGGATTCATTCGATGGAAATCTGTTAGAATTTTCATCGCATTCAATTCAATGAACGCGTGGCCTCGGCTCTCTTCCGTCGCCGCTTCTGAATACAGCCAGCCATATCCCTCACGGAAAGAACCACATCCATCTCCGGAGCGGCAACTGAGAGGGGCCGGATTCTAAAGCGGCGCTGCGCCTGCTCGTCTCTGGCTTTGCGCTAGCTGTGCGACGCTCGTATTGGTCCGAAGCGCTGACGTCAACACGCGTCACGCCTCCCTCTTTCCCCGCCGCCGTAGTGAGACATTGTATCTGTAAACACGATACCTCATCACGGGGGATCGGTGGCCGAATGGGCTAAGGCGTCTGAGCTCGGACCGTGGAGCAAAAGCTTGCGCTGCAGAAACTCCTGGGTTTGATCATCACTCCCTGCCCTCATCGATCTGGATGAGTTTCGTACCGGCACGCGTTAGTGTAATCACTACGTGGTGCACGTTAAAGACAAAAAGTTATCGGTTGTACTGCTCCGGCTAAATTTCTCATCAAAAGCTAAGAGACAAATCACTCATTGAGGCATACTAACATCAAGGCGGTGTAAACATACAACAACACAGTTTTTTTATACATCCTCACCTGACCCCCCCCCCCCCCCCCCAAGTATTCTCGCGACGCCATGCATAGCGCTGACGCACGGACTGACACTGGCGGATTTTCATGAAAACGAGCGTTCAAATGTTAACGCATCAAAAACTGAAGTCGTCGGGTGTCCTGGTGTTTCTTCCACAGTGGCAAAATCTGTAAGCGCCAAGAGGCGAAGCCGCAGCAGTGCGGTGCCTGTCATAGCCTCGCCCCACTAGAGCGACAAACACCGATTTTTGTCCGGCGACACCAAAAAGTTTCGTGTCGCTGTACTGTCCCACTGCAACGACCAACGCTCACGACAAACACCGACAAACGATCGACGACGGACGAGTTCTTGTCTGTCGTTGGTGTTGCAGCGCAGCAAGCAGACCCACCGAGGAACATCTCTAGGAGACAAACTTATCCTCCTCGCCCGTTTGTGCCTTCTGTTGCCTCTCGAGTCTCTTCCCACCCTTCCACCCTCCCTCCCGTTCCCCCCGAGGCTCGCTCCGCCGCTCAACCTCAGAGAAGTCCTTGGGCGGCCACTGATTGTTCCCGCAGTTCCGGTCCCTCGATTGCTCGTAGTGGTCGCGGGCGCGGCGTGCTTGCTGGCGGTCGTGTTGCGAAAGGGAATTTGCTGCGGCTGATTTTGCTCGCAAAGCTTGTTGCACGACGTGCTGCTTCAAGACGCCGAGCTCTACGCCCTCGCATCAGAATGGATATACCCATGTTCGAGGACTGACCAAAGTAAGACCGCTCACCACGAAGTAGGACACGACGTTCTGTGGCAAGCCATTCCGATTGATGAGAGACTTGTCATCACGCTCTGTGACAATCGAAATGCGGTATTGTCCCCCAAAAAACGCTTGCCCGCGATCATTAGGCTATGAAGTTATAACCATCCTCAAAATCGTCGTGAAATTCGGTGGCGCTCACCTAGAATGCCTCGAGCGACCCAAAAAGGAACGATTTGGGAATTCTAGTTTGGAAAAAGCTTCGTGTCGATTGTCACGACTGTTTGCGGGAAGTCACCAACGACGAATAAAGACAAGCGGAAGCTTTAACCAAGAAATAAAGTAATTGTCACCACTTTCAAAGTGTTTGACGCCCAAAGAGCAAAACACAACACCACGTCGCCAGACTTGTTTCTGTATTTTGAAGTGTATTGTTGACAACTCCAGTCCCACTAGTAAACAAGTTTCCTTGTCCCCGAGTTCTGCGTCATGTCCACCAGGTGGGACGGCGGACTCCGACAAACAGGCAGTCTGTTGGTGTCATGTGACGCTCGTTCTCATGCGTCGCTGTAGTGTGTTGCTGTTTGTCGCTCTAGTGGGACGCGGCTATCAGAGGAACGTATATTTGTAAATGGTAGGCGATACGCGGCATGGCAGCGTCATTCGCGCCAGATTGGCTCCTTTCTGAGGAAGACGCTGTGCTGTCACAAAGCAACGGGCTTTCAGTTGTTTTTCAGGTTGCCCATCTGCTTTTGCCGCAATAGACAGATAGTCAGTTTAGAACTAAAGCAAGACTGTTTAAACTGTGTTGTACACGTTACTCCTCAGAAGTAACGAGATACCGTTACTCGTTATTTGGCCTTAGAAGTCTTTAAGTACCTTACTCGTTCCTTTTCTTAAAAAATAACTAAATACGTTACTCATTACCGGAAAAAGTGACTAGGCAGAAGTTACTCGTTACTAGTTACGCGTTACGTACATGTCTGGTAACAACATTGTTTTCCTTGAGGAGCACTCAAACCGGCGCGAGTGACGCTGCCATGCAGCGTATATCTTACCGCTTACAAATACGCCACCGGGATGCGTATTTCCGTTTCTCAGGGAGTAAAACCACGAAGCGAATCCAGGGCCCTGATTGGCTTATTTAAATGTCCCACTATTTGAGAGCAGGAAGCGACAACGATCCTTTCGAATGGGAAGCGCAATTGCAATGTGCCGTTGCAGTCTGCGGCGACAAATTACAAGGCGACACAAGCGGTACGGCTGAACGATAGATATATGGCGGTAGACAAAAAGGTTCACTGGGGCGCGTGTTAACACTCCGACCCCCCGGCGACAGTGTGCGGCGGCATATTACAAGGCGACAAGATGGGGGCAGCTGACTATAAATATTTGACGGGAAAGAAAAGGAGGCTTGTTTTTGGCGGCGAATACAAAGCCCGAACACCGCGTGGGGGAGCGCTAGAGGCGTCTCAATCTCTCGAGGCGGTATCTCTATCGACCAACTCATTGTTTACAAACAAGCGCGCGTTTGCCCACCAGGCGAGGGCACTGGGCGCGCGCAGAAACCTGATTCGGCTTAGGCAAATCAGCTGCCCATGCCTAGTGCCGACAGCAGCGCCACCGCAGCGGCGTGAGGTCAGAGAGTTGAGTTGGTCTATATCCCAGGTGGCATCCGTGTACGCGCGAAACAACTGGCGCGCGTTTTGATACGCCGGCGGCGCGCGCATACCTGATGTGTGTCCAAAAAGGTAAATTTTACTCCATGAGCAAGCAGCTATAAATCACCGGCTTGGGAATCGCCCAAAGCAGCCCAAAGCCATGGACGCTCTAGGTACGCTCGACGCTTTTTACGCCCTACGCTTTTTACGAAAACCCGGTGGTCATACTTAGTCGTACTAGGTCCACCTGCGACCGTCGGCATCAAGTCATGCTTAATTCAGTATACTTAGGCTGCAGGCGACCGTCGGCGGAGAGTTTATACTTAGCCGAGCATACTTAGTTCGCAGACGACCGTCGGCGGCGAGTCATATTTAGTCTAGCAAACTTGGTCCGCAGGCGACAGTACATCCAGATGCCGGACCCTCCCTCTAAATCCGCCACTGGGTGCGTGCTACCATTACGGTGTCAGCTGTACGTGCTGGTTGGTTGACCTCAAATGTGGGTATAGTACTTCGGTACATTTTCCGAGCGCCGGTATGACCGAGTAACTTACATGAAATTGTGTTTGCGATAAAAAGACGAGATCAAAAAACAAAATAAACATGTGTTTCTGCTGCTTTCGTCGTTTCCGCGGTACAGTTGCTAATGACCAGAGTTTCTTTTTTTTTTTATCTACATGACGCTGTGTTTTGTCACGGCGTCTGTATTGGGGGTTTTCTTTTAAGAACAAGTTTGAACCTCTTCGCGTTTGGCGGAACCGGTAACCAAACCGTTATTTTGAATGAATCACTGAAACAAACCAAACCGGAAGGAAATGCAAAGAGGCTAAACTCGAAATCTGACTGAAACGGAATAATGAGCGGTTCGACTCCCTGCCTAAAAGAAATGGCATGTTGCTCGCGCTTTCGTCAGCGCCTTATCTCGCTTATTTACCTGGAATGTTTTATACAGGGAAGGCGAGCGTGTGCGCGCCGTATATCTATTTACTCGGCATTCTCCTTGATGCTTAGGTAATCAAGCAATATGTCTATTAATAGTAATATATTTCGTTATTTGACCAATTTATGTTTTGAGCAAAAAGTTACTGATTTTGTTTTATTTATCTTAGTTTGTAACGAGTTTGCCAATACTGGTAGGCTTGCCCTTTGTGAAAAAAAAAAAAACAACGCTAGCAGTGTAACCTAAATCTAATTAGAATATATCATCATAATATTATTTTTTATTATTCATCAATATTACCTGACCAAAAGGGCCGTGGTAGGAGAGGCACAAAAATGCAAACAATAAGAAGAACACAATTGAATACCAGGGATAATGTGGCCCAAAACATTATAAAATATAAATATAAATCGCACCCAGCATACAAAACAATAAATATTAATAAGACAGAGCCTGAATTGGTGATATCAGCGTGCAGAAATGAAGCCTAAAACATTATACAATATGTATAGTACCCAGCATACAAAACAATAACTATTAACAAGTCATATTAACGTGAGAAAATAAATTTCAATCTATTTTGAACAAAGGACAGTAACTTTATCGATAAAATAGTCAACAGAGTCTGAATTGGCAACATCAGTGGGCAGCTTGTTCTATTCAACAATGGTCCTAGGGAAAAAGGTGTATTTGAATGTGTCCAATCGCACTTGATAGTCCAGCTGTAGTAACGAACGTGCATGAGATGATCTGGTGTTTAATCTGCCTGAAAATGTAATATTTCTGGAAGTGTCGATATTTAATTTACTCTGAATCCTTAAAAATAGCATATTTAATCTATCTATCCGCGCTCTATCGATTAATGTTAGCAGGTCAGGTTGTTGCAACATTTTTGAAGGGGAGCTTCGCGTTTCTTATTTGTTATAAACAAACCGTATTGCTTTCCTTTGTACACTTTCTAGCTTATTAATATTAATTTTAATGAACGGGTCATAGACAACATTTGCAAATTCTAAGATTGGCCTTAAAGGGGCGGTGCAACGATATTCAATTGGAATGTTTTTCACTTTACACGAGCTTACTGGCACTAGTGGGACTCAAGGATACTCGCACGTAAAGCCACTGACCAAAAAACTCCTTTGTTGCGCTGTAATTTTGAGGACAAAACCGAGCGTTTTCATTCAATCTCTCCTTCGCAAAACCTGATGACGTAGCTGGGCGGTAGCAGTACCGCCCAGTGACGATATTTGAATGCGGCTCATAGATTGGACCCGAGCATGGCGTGGACACTCGATTTGGGCTCGTGATAATCGATAGCTCGAGAAGCATTCGGGTATTGTCCTGTGTCCAATCGCTGTAATGACGACAACAGCCGAACCATAACAATGTCTGGAACTCAGCGCGTGTCCTGTGCCTTGCCAACCCCAGCGCATGGCTATGATCAACATTGGCGGCATATAATCGGCTCCAAATCACGTGGCCGCTTGTTCTGGCTGCGAGTTGAGGGGGTGAACTCTGCTCGTTTTTCTTTATTTTTTTCTGCGACTTCGATTGCATGTGGTGAAAAACGAACGGTATTTCACAGGTCATTAACGTCAGGGATCCGTTCTAAGCGGTATTTGCGCAAAATACAAAAATCGTTGCATCGCTCCTTTAATATCGTTTCATAGACTCTAAGTTCTGTGCTGAGGGAAGATTACTTCAAGAGGCGTTTCAAGGCCCAAAGCCGCTGGGTCGCTTTTGTTGTAATGTATTCAGTGTGTTTGTCCCATAATTGTTTATTACTAACATATTACCCAAAGTGCTTATATTCTTCAACACCATGAATAGGTTGACCATCAATGCAATAGGGAAACTCCAGAGGACACTTTTTCTACGTAATGGACATTGAGAGAGTATTTGAGGTATATTCAGCTTCATTTGCCATTCCCGACACCAAGACAGTATCCTCTCTAAGCAATTTTTTAAAACTATTTGGTCTTGATAGGACTTAACTTCTTTGTTAAAACGCAATCGTCTGCAAATAATCTTATGTTGACATCTATGTTTTTAGTGATATCGTTGATATATAATAGGAAAAGTAAGGGCCCCAAGACAGAGCCCTGGGGCACGCCGGAGTCAACGGGAAGGGAATCAGATTTATAACCTTTAAAACAAACGTACTGTTCTCTTCCTTTGAGGTATGAGGTTAACCATTTCACTAATTTATTTGAGTTAAGTATGGTATTCAATTTTAGAAGAAGCGTGTTGTGAGGAACTTTATCGAAGGCTTTACTAAAATCCAGGAATAAAACATCCGCCTGACTTCTGCTATTTATATTACCTTACCAAGATCATGCGTTATTTCTATCAACTGGGTTACTGTAGACAGGCCTCTTCTAAATCCATGGTGACTTGCCGCTAAGATATTTACCTTTTCAACGTAATCGAAAATGTGCCTAAACATTATATGTTCTAACAGTTTACAACACTGACTCGTTATGAAAATGGGCCTATAGTTTGCGATATTTTTTGTCACCCGATTTAAAAACAGTTATAATTTTAGCTATTTTCTATTGTTTAGGAACAGCACTTCATTCTAATGATTTTCGGAATCATATCAACGAGTACTTAGCCATCCACTCAGAGTAACGCACCAGAAAAGCATTTGGAATTAAATCTGTCCCCATTGACTTTTTAGGATCGACGTTAAGAAGCAAATTAAGGATGCCTTTTTCAGTTAGAATAAAATGCGTTTTATACTAGAGTTATCATTTGTTATACTGCGATTACTCTGATATGCTATAATTCACCAAAATAGACAGCTTGCAGTCAGTACTTTTGTGGTGCTTACGATCGTATACAGAAAATATTAATGAATGTAATATTCAAAATCAAATTACTCTCGTATAGAATGACACCATATTGTAGAAGAAAATTTAGAGAATAATTAAATTTTAATAAATACGACTTACATCCTTTGCGCTTCGATATTCCGAGTAATCGGGTAAGCCCTCCAAATACCTACTTCGAGGACAGCTACACATCTCATTGGCTTTACATGTGATAAAAGCGCATAAAGCAGTTATCGCTAGTTTCAAAAAGGTGTTCATCGTAAAGCGATCAGTCTCTTACGGTACCTGTCTACTGTTGGGTTCACAAGCACTACAACATTGGCCTTAAATATGTTTGCTTGCGTCACAACAGACGTAAAATACACCTAAGACACAGATGTGATGCAATAGACCGATCCCACCAAGAGTTCGACGCTTTAGTGATGCCGCCGTAACCTTAGTTCACAGGAGGCAGGTGGCAGTGCACGAAATGCGCAGGCCCGGAGCGATGTTGTCGCGCGTGAAGAAAGACGGCGGCGTAACCAAACTGGTCAGATCGGTCTATTGAGCATTCTTTCCATTCTAGTTTTCACACAAACCGACAAAGGTCTGTTGGATGTTTAGGTTAAATTTTAAGCTATCTTTATTTTTAATAGAAAATGAAGGAGACATAATTTTAACCCAATAGCACTCAAAACGAACCTGCAAAATACATCTCTAAATATGATAACCAGACAAAAGCACGTTAGGAGATACCCTAGAATCAGAAATCGGCAGTGGGCCACCGGTAAAAAAGATTTTAACCTTGAAAACTGCAAGAGCGGAGCTTTAATGAACCTTTGGAACTATTATTTATTAGATAAAGCAAGCCTTCGCCACATATCGTAGCAAGCAAACAGGTCCATTTCAGTATCAAGAATTCTCCCTCAAACATGAGCAATGCTTAGCTCGCACTTATTTCTAAATTCCTATAGTGCAAAAACATTTCGCGCATGTCTCGTTTGTCAAAAAAGCGTACTCCAAGAAACATTGTGTAACAATAGTTTTATGCGATTCTGTTTAAAAAAAGGGTCGAATATTTTTCGAATGGCATCCTTTTTTATATTTAATATATTCTTACAACGGAGGCTATAAAATAAAGAACACGGTACACAGTAATCGAAAACCACACATCTATCGCATTCATTCTTGTATTGCGGCTTTTTTCATGGTATGGCTTGGCAGTTACGTAATCTGTTTCATGCTCATTTATTTAGCAAATGTCTTTAATAATACATTTGGGCTGATGATAAATGCGTTTTACTAGAAGTCACTCCCTTTTCCTGAACACCGAGCTAGACTAAGAGAATGGTGCTTTCATTAAAAAGCGTCGCAGATGTAATCCCGGCGCCTCAAGCAACGCAGCTGGATTGAGAGGCGCGCTGACACTTGGCGAAGAAGCGTGATCTTGAAAAGATACTGAGGCGTATTTGGATAAGCTGGAGCGAGAGGCGAACTCAACGTGGCAGCGGGCTGACACACTGCGGTAGCTGCCGTTTACTAAACGCGGTGCTCAGCGTTTGTTCTAGTTAAGCTCTGCTTTTTAAAAATTTAACTTGGAGATTATGTGTTTGTGTTTTTGTGTGTATTCGACAGGGTTTGTACCTAAATGCGCTTGCCCCTGTCGCTTGGCCCTTTCGGCAAGAAGTTGTGATTAAATAAATATGTTTAGTGATGAAATAAATACATAAATAAAATAAAAGCTTTTGAACTTCTCTTAAACTCGTTTTTCTTTAGCGTTTTTTTTTGTCGCCGAAGGATGAGGCGATTGCAGTAAGAAAGCCTTTTATGATTTAAAATTTCTTTACAAGTTGAGCAAGTACTAACATATAAAATATAGTTTCGCTCTTGGGCTTTTCTTATCACTCTAGATATAGAGTTTTTAGTGTACACGTTTGCAAGTACGGCCGCCATCTTGCCCAGTTGGGGTGCGCTTGAGCGCGTCATAATCCGATTACGACGCCTTAGCAAGGCATCGTAATCGGATTAGGACGCGCCCAGGCCCACCCTAACTGAGCAAGATGGAGGCGCCCTGAGGCCGTACTTGCAAGCATGTATAGAGGAAAGTCGCAGTTCTGCGTACGCAAGCTGTTAAAGCGCAAAACGGAATCCCAGCTTTGCGCGTTGTTTGTACTCCCTGTATATGAAAAATTTCGTGCGGAGCGCAAAGCGATTTGCGTGCCTTGAGTGCTTCCTATCACGGTGTGTGAGACTGCGCCAGACTTCGCGGCATAGCCATTTGGAACGTGGCAGCACCGAAAGCTGGGAATGTCGCGCCAAAAGAAGCGAGTGTTGCGCCTTCGCTTCATGATTGGCGCCTATTTCACACTATCCGCGTAGTTGTTGTCTGTTATGCAGCAAAGGACTTGGGCAAAGGTCAAGACTTCCCAAACAATCTTTAGCTTGCGGGAGGAAATGCATTTACAGGTCGTGAGGCGCGGAAGCGTTTTGACTTGCGGACTCAATTCGCCAGCGACGACGGAACAGGTTCGCTGGTGCCACTACGGCAATTTCACATCTTACACACTTTCTTGTGTAAATAAGTTGCTCAATCAGCTCAAACAAAGGTTTTCTACTCATAGCCTTTGGAAAACTTAAAATTGCCATTGATAGTAAAGACTACTTTCCTTGCTGCAGTGAGGGCTGGGCAGTATCGCGATTGTATCTATACGATACTATCGTGATACAAATATATAGCGATAGTATCTGATAGACACTTTCAAGTATCTTATGTCTGTATCGAGATATATTAAAAAATGTACTTTTATCTCAGTAGTGAAATACGTACACTTACAATGTATCGCTTGTATCACGATACTCTGCCAGGCTTAGGTATCTTACATTTGTTGTCTAGAATTAACTGTAAAGAAAAAATCTTCACGATCTGACTTTCGTACAATATAGTCAACCCCTCGTAGGCAGACATGGAATGTCCAATGATTGGTCGATTAGGCAGCCGCCTGATTAGGGACGAAGCTGGACGCCAGCACACTTTTCTACGTGTGGCCATTTAAAATAAAGTGACTGAGTTCAAATCCCAGTTGTGTTAAGCCCTTCATAAAGTTCAGTGTCATTTTTCTATTTCTTATCTCGAAAGCGCAATGGTATCTTTTGACAACCGGTAATAAAGACAGGAAATATAATGAAATTGCCAGACAGCTTTCTAGGAACAATAAACATTTTAGAGGATTTACATAAATTGACCAATTAACGGCGTGTCATCAACTTTATGTGTTTTAATTGCTTTGCCAACACTGGTTTCCAAATAACCCGAGCGCATGCCTATTGTTGAAAAGTATTTGACGCAGTGGTATGTGTTGAGGGCGTCGCACGTTCGCTCAGAACTAGAGGTCATGCAATGTTTTGGGGGCGCAATCTATATATAGAGTTGCTTATACGTCACATATATTATTTTTTAGATATTTACGAACATTCCGTCGCGAAGCAAAACTTTAAAGTAGCAGTGTTTTCACCACAGGCTCAACAGGAGGGCGCCTGGAACGCTCATACGCCCACATATATGTTTGAATGTTCCCGGCGTTCCAATATCTAAATTACTATTTCAAGGTGTGCATACGTTACTTTGACTCCTCTATTGCATTACCCTGGAAACAACAACCGAATTGACCATGAATTCCCAGATGCATTTCACTGATGGGGTTACAATTTTGTTACAGTCGGACGCTTTTCTTCGGATAAACTTGCAAGAACGTCCGTGATTCCCACCCTCCATTTTTCGATAAAGTCGCCACCTCCGCAATTTCAAAAGTTTGCCCGGTTGTACACGCGAGTCCGGCTGAGTCCATTTGAGACGTTCTGCAAGTAAGAAGCGTCACGTAAACATATTCTTAGTGAGTTTAATTTTCGCCCGTCTTTTTCAGTGAACAATGAACAGCAAAACCGCCAGCGGATCTTGGAGATGACGCCTTTTGTGATGACTTTAGGGTAGGGCCCTTGGGCTTGGGAGCCGTGTTCATTATTGTTCTGTAGCGATTGTACACAGATCAAATTCCTAAGGGCTTTGAACGCGTCTTTGTGATTCTGACTCACCCTTAGCGCAAGGAATCGAAAAATATCGCAATATGTTTCAACTGGCGCCTTATGCGTCATCTGTTTCATGTGATGGCCTTTCTAATGAAGAAAAGTGTAGAAAAATTACGCTTACAAAAAAACTTGTGCGCGCGTGCGAGTTCATGAGCGGTACGAATCTTGTTAGAGGTAACATTTGCCGATATGCAGAGGGACTATCGCGCTAAACATAATAATGTGACCGAAAATGAAAAAGAAAAAGAATACCATGGTTACACGATTTTAATAAACTTTACTCCCAATCTTCCGGTTCGGTTCATCAATCCTGATTACGGATACGTTCAGAACAAGTACCGCATTAACTTTTTTATTTCGTTAGCAGTAGGACGCTCGTTTTGATGAACACCCGGCGGTGTCTTTTGCTTGCCAGGGAGAGGGGGAGATGGAGGGTGCGAAGCGCTGACGTCAGCGCGCGTCAAACTCTCCCTCTGAACTCGGCGCTGACAAACTGGCAGACAACGCCGGGTTTTTGTCAAAACAAGCTGTTTCGTTTTCGTCAGTCATGCGCACAGCTGACGCAAAGCAAGGAATTAGGAGGCGCCTTGCAACACCTCCTAGATTAAAAAGCCGTAGTGCTGAATGAGATGGCGTCAACAAAGAAGGTCAGATTGGCAACAGGCTGGTTCAACCAAATACTTGGCTGGACCAAATTTACATCAAAAACTAAGTATAGAATTTTTAGAGTGAAAAACATACCCATGACTAGCACAATTAATTTATCCTGTCAATACTCCATCATTGAACGCGTGGAATCTTATAAATGTCTTGGTGTTCGTTTTCACGAAAATTTATATTGGACTGCCGAAGTAAAAGATCTCCGAAGAGAGATTTCTAGATCCATTGGCTTAATATTTAGGTGCAGACATCTTCGTCGAAACTGGTTAAAGAGGACAAATCTTTACATCTGTGATTCACTGGAGGCTTCATTACCGTTCGTTGGTGCGGGGGACAACCACAGGAAATAATATTAAGCAATTACTTACATTACAAAAACGCGCAGTTCGGCTAATTGATAATTTGCCCCGGTTTCAATCGACTTCTTTTAGTTTTAATAAAAATAAAATACTTACGGTAGATAACCTTTTCTGCCTAAAGGTGGTAATTTCAATTCATACTCAAATTAACACTGATCCTGACATCTTTCACGAGACGTACCTACCCAATAAAACAAATTACAACCTGAGGCATCAGCAGTTTCTAAAACCAAAAATTAAAACTAATTATGGTACTCAAAAATTATCCTACCAGATTACAGATATCCTAAACAAACATTATTGCGTGTATGAGATGGCCCAGGAAATCACTTCCATGCTCCAGTTCAAAAAATACCTAAGGGAATATTTTAATGTTGCTAGTGTACATACCTAGTGAGTGGTGTTCTTAATCAGTGTAATTTGTTTTTATCTTTAATTTATATAATAATTTCTTTCTCAACTTGTGCTGTGAGCTGGCTTTTTATTTTATTATTTTCTTTCAATTTGTGCTCTGCTGTTGAGTGTTGTTACAGGGGTTAGGACTCAGTTAGGTGATTGTATTCGCCTCTTGTCCCAACCCCCTTGATAATTGTGTAAAAATAAATAAACAAACGAACAAACAAACAAACGTCAGCGCTCGGCTTCGAGTCAAGTTCGAGATGAACATTGACGCAATCGTCGTGTCCAATCTATGCCCAGTGTTGGTTTTCTCTGATGACCCCATCTTATCCCGCACTACGGCTTTGTTATCTAGGAGGCGTTGCGCCGCGGCGCGGTGGAATGCGAGCGTGCTCAATTGCTGCTCTGCCGTCGCCGGTTGTTCTTTGCTCTTGGTGTCCGTAGTAACAATACGTGGGCTGTGATGTGTTTGTGTAGTTAAAACAATGAATGCGGTTCCCTCCACAACTGATATGAATGCGGTTCCTTCCACAAGTGATATGGACATGGTTCTTTTCACGAGTGATATGGATGACCGTATTCAACGGCGTCGACGTACTCTCACAGGCAGAGTATAGAAGACTGGTGAAATAAAATACAGGAACGTTCATTGATGGATTCATAAGGAATTCGTTAGCATGACCCTTGGGAAACGCCAGACACATCCCCCTTTAAGTTAACGCTAACACTGACCCCGTAACGAAGTAAAAAAAAGGCAGAAAAATAGCGAAAGCATTAACTGTCCCATGGAGCGAACCGGCGTCATCAGCTTTTGAAGCAGCACCAAACAGCACCCAAATTCCTTTGTTCTATGGAGCCAAACCTGTAGTCTGTAGCAGCGATTTGATGGATAAACTCCTATTGCCTGACGCACGTCATAGTTTCAAGGAACGCCACCCTACAGTGAAGCCCTCTCCATGGGGCTGCTGCCAGCGCGCCGGTAAAAGGAACAGGGTGGCGCGCGCTCGGCCGCCCCTCTCTCCCCCTTCTCAGGTGTGTGTCAGGCATGGCCAGACGCATGGACTCCCTTCCCCTCGCCTCACTACTATAGTCAGTTACAGGTTAAGAAAAATTTTCGAGGGAAGGGAGGGCTGGGAAGGAGGAAGCAAACGGATTAATGCTATAGAGAGGAGGAAATCTCCTTCACTCTAAAGTTCTGTCTGCTTCGTCCTCCCCATCCTTCCTTTCCCTCGAAAACGTGTCTTAACTTGTAACTGACTATATCGAGTGTTGTACGCTCTGCTTTCAGCCATGTCGCGCCGCGGAAGAGCGGGGCGAGCTGTCCGCTGTCCTCCGCGCCTGCCTCACCCAGCGGCGTAGCAGTCACGGGCGCGAGGAGGAGCACTCAAGGGCGTTCAATTCGACATTCATGCTTTCGCATTCACAACTCATAAGAAGTGCTTAGGTGTATTTCCTCGATCCGATGGAACACAAAACTTTCGAGACGAGTGAGACTGGGCTCCCCATCGGACAAACATCTACCTAGTAGTAAACAAGTACACGGAAATTAAAGAAACACTATGGAACTCTCGTAGGCCGTTTCCGCCGTCTCACAACGCTGTCCGCAAACGCCGACGCTACCGTGAACTCTGCAAAAAACACTATCGGGGAGCTCACGGTGTGTACACATTCTCAATACAAAAAAACGTATCGCAAAAAAAATGGTTTACAAAAGCTCTTTATGGTTTCAGCAAAAAACGCGAACACAGAAGAGTATAATCTACATCTAGGGACGTTGGGAATTAGCCGCCTGATGCTGAGAAGTTTTGTACAGTGATTAATGACACATGCACATGGCACACCATCTCGAATAAAGACGAAACCTTGACTAAACTCGAGAAGGCTGGTTGAGTATTTATCACCGAAATATAATTTCTGGTACAATTGGATGCTTCATTATATTAGTAAGTATGCAATAAAGGCTACAATATTTTATTATGCTTGCAACAAGCCAGGAGGCTGCAATGCCTTAAAGACAATGTTTTTTAAAATGATCCCACAGGAATGCTGCCCATTCAAAACTAGATAAGGCTGCAATCACAGACTTACTTCACATAGAAATAAAATATTCAATGCCAATCCTTTTGATACTTTTATCAAAATATTCTTTTGTGCGTAGTCCAACTGCACTCTAAAAGTTGCCGTGCACCTAGTTTGTCGCAGAGTACGCGGTAGACCAGTCACTGAGCTATGCTCAGAAAATGATCGAAAGAATAACGAAGCCGGAGGACCGGGACTGCGGGAAAAAGGAGGTCGGCCTGCCTGCTGCAATAATTCATAATCACTAAAAAAAAAAAAAAACTGTAAAAAATATTTTTGGGGTTCTTGGTTTTTTTTTTTTTTGTCTCAGTAATTCCAAGAGGCAGTTATCCTGATTTTAGCAACCCGTAATTATCTCAAGTATCTGCTTAGGTTACAATGCTTAGCTCGCCGGAAGCGCTGCTTCAATTGAGACGAACAGGTTAGAGTGGAAAGCCTCTCAAGTTTTACTTATTTCTTGTTTTTCGCAGAGTTCTATAGTCGGTACAAACGAAGAATTGTTTTGTTATTGAGTGCATTGAGTGCAGCCCATTTGAACAGTAAAAAACAAACAAAATGAATTGGCACAGCAGCTGAGGTGAGTTTCACATGACGTACATTTAACTTTCAAGTTTGATAGAGTGTATCGTGCATGCGTACTCGGCAACAAAATCGTAGAAGTATATTGTTTCTTGGGCAGACAAAAGTTTTGTCATATAGTAGACTGTTAACTTATGAAATATACTAACTTTCAGCGGTTATTAATCCAAGGAAGTGTTTTGACCTGCAATACGACATCACCAGGAGAACCAAAAATAAAATGATCGACCCATTCACGAGCAGATTCTGTTGACCCCTCAGTGAGTATGGGAGGGAGCTCTAGCATATCTGAAGGCATCCAAATTCATTTTACGATTGGGGGGGGGGGGGGGGGGGGTTGGGTGAGGTACCCACGCATGCCCACATGCTGCGCATTAAGTGCACGCCATCTTAACAGTAAAAAAAGACAAAATGACGTGGCAGCAGCTGAGGCGAGTTTTACATGACGTACACTTAACTTTCAATTTTGATAGAGTGTATCGTGCATGCGAACGCGGCGACAAAATCGTAGAAGTACATTGTTTCTTGGGCGCACATAAATTAATTATGTTTTAGAATAAAATATAGTAGCTCTGAACGCGTAATAATCCCAGGAAGTGTTTTGTCCCGCATAAGACATTGCCACGGAAAAGAAAAATAAAACGATTGGCCCATGCTTGAGCAGAATGTTGACCCCTCAGTTGGTATGCGAGATCTAGCATGTCTAAAGCATCAAAATGCATTTTACATTAGCGGGGGTTGGATGTGGTGCCCACGCATGCCCACGTGCAGCGCAATGAGTGCCGCCCATTTGAACAATAAAAAAGACAAAATGAATTGGCAAAGCAGCTGAGCCAAGTTTAGCAGGACGTACACTCAACTTTCAAGTTTGATAGAGTGTATCGTTTGTGTGTACATGGGAACAAAATCATAGAAATACATAGTTTCTTGGGCGGACAAACATTTTGGTATATTTTAGACTGTAAACGTATGAAATATACTAGCTATGACGTTGCCACCGAAAAAAAACAAATAAACGATCGATCCATGCCTGAACAGATTTTGTTGACCCGTCAGATGGTATGCGAGATCTGGCGTTTCTGAAGGCATCAAAATGCATTTTGCGTAAGCGGGGGTTGGGAGAGGTGCCCACGCATGTCTACGTACAGCGCATTGAGTGCAGTCGATTGAACAGTAAAAAAAGACCAAATGAATTGGCAAAGCAGCTGAGGCTATTTTGACATGACGCACACTTAACATTCAAGTTTGATATAATGTTTCGTGTTTGTGTACACCTCAAAAAAATCGTAGTACATTGGTTTTTGGGCGGGCAAAACGTTTGTTATATTTTAAACTGTAAACTTATGAAACATACTAGCTATGAGCGGGTAATAATCCGGTGAAATGTTTTGACCAACGACGCGACATTGCCACGAGAAATAAAAATAAAACGATCGACCCATGCTTGAGCAGATTTTGTTGACCGCTCAGGTGGTATGCGAGATCTGGCATTTCTGAAGGCAGACTTCTGCCCGTTACTTGAAAAATGTAATGGATTACAATTACACATTACCCAGCCTCAAAGGTAATGTGTTATTGTTACAAATTACGTTTGTTGAAAAGCACGAATTACTTTACTAGTCACATTACAAACTACATTCAGGTTACTTTTCCTATACTCTTAGCAAGAGAACAATTAAAACCATTTTGATGTTTTCAAAAGTGCTCGGAAACACTACTTTCCATTTCGCCCGCGTTTAGGTAGTGCTTGTAAAAATAAAATGTGGTATTTAAGAGACAGAACGCAGGTTAACTGCTTTCGGCTGTAAGCTGACAAGGCAGCGAAAGCTGCAACCGCACCCGCCATCCCGCTAGCTTACGGCCGCCGGAAATAATCCCTGTAATTCTGCAGACAAAGCTAGCGGTGCGTATGTTCAGTAGCAGCGTCTACCTCCGCTACGAGATTCTGATTTAAGCAACCGATCTGCGAAAGTTCCCTTTTGAAACGAGCCTTTCATGAGTGAGCGCAACATCTCAAAGCTGCGGTCTCGTGCCTGTAGCTTTGACGCACTGTCCGCTTATGCATGAACGGACTGTAGTTGCATGTAGAGTCACTAAACAAATTGGGTTGTGTGTATGTTTATACAGCCTAGAGCTTGGTCTGCCATAACGGGCGACGAGTCTCCCAGCTGTAGATGAGCAATTTAGCCAGTGCACTACAACCGCTAGCCTGGGGTCTTTAACGTGCATTACGCTGTAGTGATACACGACCGCACGCCGGTACGATGCTCATCCAGATCGAAATGGGCAGGGGTGGGGATTGAACCCAGGATCCCTAAGTCCTGCAGTGCGACCTTTCGCTCCACGTTGTCCGAGCTGGTCTGCGCTAAAGCCACTCTGCCACCGGCCCCATTAGAGTCACTAAATGAGCTGTGCTAAGAGTATCGGCACCCTGTTTTCCGATATTCTTGTGGGCGCTGCCAGTTTAGTGCTTGTGCAGAGCCGATGCAACTGCCGATCGTCTTAATTCAAAACTGTCACTTTCCCAACAATAGATTCGGTGTTCGGAAGCTCATGTAATATTGCTTTGCTCTGTCGCGAACTGTATCAATATTTATAGAGGAAGGGAAAGCGGTTTCTGTGATTTGAGATAAAGCTTCAGGTATCTGACAAGCATTTTAAGCCACAAGATCGTTAAGTATCGAACCCTGAAGCGTAGCGTATTTAGGGGCACTAGTTGCATGCACTACTGAAAAATGCATCGACGTGAGCCCTCGTTTTTAAGTTTTGGTCGAGCGGGTGGTCGGAGGCTTATATTGCTCCAGTTTCTTATTATGTTCATATACTTAAAAAACGAGTAATTAAAGTAATTCCTAAATAATATTTTTTAACAAAATTACATTACAAATTACTATCGCAAAAGTGTTACGTGTCAATTACAAAATTACTTGAAAAATTAACGGCGTACAAGTAATCAGTTACATGTAACGGATTACTTCTCAAGTCTCTTTGAAGGCACCGAATTCCATTTTGCGTTGGCCCGTGAAGGGCGGGGGAGGCTGCCCACGCATGTTTGCGCGCAGCGCACTAAATGTAGCCTATAAAACATTAAAGATGGGTAAAATGAATTAGCGAAGTAACTGAGGCTTCGTTCACATGACTTACACATAAGTTTTAAGTTTGATAGAATGTATCGTGTATGTGAACGTGGCAACAGAATTGTAAAAATATTTTTTCTTGTTGGTGGACATGAATTTGTTATAATTTAAACTGTAAACCCATGAAGCACACTAGCTATAAGCTGGTAATAGTCCGATAAAATGTTTTTACCCGCATCGCGACATTGGTGGCGTTTACATGGATGCGACCGTAGCGCATCGAATCGAGATGTTGCTATTTTGATTGGCAGTAGATGGGTAGAAGACGAAGAAGCAGGAAGAAAGGGTGCGTGTGATTGGTCCCTGTTCGATTCGATGCGCTATAATCGCATTCATGTAAACCCAGCCAGTGCCACGCGAAGGAAAAATAAAACGATCGACCGATGCTTGAGAAGATTCTGTTGACCCCTCAGTTGGTTGTTCGCTGTACAGCGCATTCCTCTCAAACATTACTATGGCGGTATTTATTTTTTCATTTATTTATTATAATTCAAGGTGCGGCCTCGCATCGGCAAAATCGATTATTATTATAAAAAAAGAAGAAAGAAAACATGGGTGTGTTCT
>JABSTQ010006163.1:0-69811 GCA_013358835.2 Ixodes persulcatus
TTTCTTTTTTTTTACTTTTTAATTGGGTAAGTTTGTTCTTTGAAATTTTTTCTGCGATTCTTTCATTACCTTCAGGCACCTCTGTGGTAAATTGTAGCGCGATGCATTGTGAAGCCAATTTATGCGGTTGATTGATAAGCTTCACCCAGATGCGGAACCTTCCGATAGAGCAGTACTATTAGTAAGTTCTGGGAATAGTGCCGATTTGCTCTTTGTTAATGATCCGACACTGGTACACTGCTGTATCAGTGCTAAGTTAAGTTCAAGTCAGCACTGTTTTACTGTTGATTTAGCTCTGTGCCGTATATGTGAACTATCCTGTATGGATGTTTCTCAGAAAGTTGATAACTCTTGCATGTTTGCAGTGCACACAATTATGATAATGGAAGGGCTTTTGCTACTTTCGCCTAGTGATTGTGTGAGAGTGAAGAAAATTATAGTTTGTAGGAGTAAATTGCTAGAAATGTATATTAATTTCAATTTCAGCAATACAGGTATCCTGCAGTTTTTGCCATGGGTCGTTTTGATTGGTCTGACTTTTCAAAAGCTTGCAGTACGCTGTCAATTTTTCAGGCTTTGAACTTGTTTACATGCTTGATGACATTTTTGCGGGAATGTCACTCACTCCTAAAGTTACTGAGACCATGAAACGATAGAAAATGAAACTAGCTCAAAAGGGTAGATAGTTATAAACATGTTTGATGTGAACTGTTAAAAATAAGGGTGTACTGTGTTCTTTCTTTTTTTTTTTTTAAAGGGTTACTGCAACAAACTTTTAGCACTAATTTTATTGTCTAAATGTCAACCATGTTCTGTCCACACCACGGAGACACAAATTTTTTTGCTAAAAAGGACGGCAAAACATTATTTAAATAAACCAAATACTGTCGCATCACACCGCATAAAAGCAGCACATGGGGGCAGGCTGTGTGCGTCCCAGCCTTGTGTAATTTGGCTGAACCGGATTTATTTTTTCTCCTGTGCCTATTCAACTTCTGCGAAGAGCGGGGAGGGACAACTCGAATGGCCAGCTTGTGGTGCATTGACGCCATAGGGGGGCGGAGCTCGCAGCCACGCCAGCCCCCCTGTAGCCTTGACTGAAGACGACCCAGACGACACAAACGCGATGTATATCGGGCGATCTCCTGAGACATTAGTTTTAAATAAAGTTTTCGTGTATTTTTGAGCAAACAATTGGTGTCTCCATGGCATGGTATGGCCAGAACGTGGTTGACATTTAGGCAATAAAATAGGCTCTACAATTTCGTTGCAGTATTGCTTTGAAAACATTCTGCCCTTTTACCATATTTTCAATATAGGTAGTATTGGTATTGCTTTGAAGAAACTGTCTTCAATTCACTTTTTGAGAAGTCCACTCCCCGCCTGGTTTGCAAGGTTCATACGGTGACGTCGGAAACATCTGTTCTGTTGATGGTCAGTACATTTAACTTAAACGCTTGTGCTTTTTTGGTTACAGGTCCCTTCCAGCACTATGCAGGGAAGAGAATGGCCAACAGAGGACTGATTGCAGGAAGAGTAATTGCATCTGCTGCTACCACAGATAACGAGCAAGCTGTGACATCTCAGGAGCAGTCAGGGTGTTCCGAGCACGCTGCGACGTCCAAGAAGGAGCAGTCGGGGTGTTTAATATAATTAAGTTGAGGTGGAAAATTTGACTCTCATATTATGTCTTCAAATTCTGTAAAGCTTGAAATAATTTATTTAAATATTTAGGACTGATTAAGGAAAACCTGTGACCTTATGGTATGGCTCTATCAGAGTGCAGCGTATCTCATTGCCGCCTACTGGATTTTCTACATCCAGTATGTGAAGAAGGCACATAAGATGCTGACTTTCACTGAGCATGGTTTTGGGGACTGCAACATGAAGCCACGGGTGAAGGTACTGGAATCTGTCAATTTCTACAGAGTGATCGAGGCTTGTGTACCACAGTTAGCTTAGCGTACCCTACACTGTAGTAAATACCCCTGTCAGACGGGCATTTAAATGGCCTTCAGAATGAACTCCTTCAAAGAATCGACGAATCAGCTCACGATCTCGGCTCTGCCTGTGCCCTTCAGTGTTCGCATGTTCGCAGATATTTTAAGAAGTTTGCTCGGAAGGCCATTTAAATGACCGTCTGACAGGGTATAAGCCAGTTTGTGCCCAAGGCAACATGAGCTCTTGCCACACGACGTGTGCAAGAAATGTGCATAATGTGTGCAATAAATTTATTTCGTGCATGATGCTACCTGCTTATGCCTTTCCCTTCACACTTCCTGACTTTGAAGAAACCCCTTAAAGGTAGCAAGAAAATGCTCTCAGAAATCACCATTAAAACTTCTAGGTGGATGCGAAGGAATACTCCCGTAGGTACACATAACTCCCAGGAGGATGTGAAAGAAGACTCCCGTGGGCCCACGTAGTAACTCCCAAATGGATGTGAAAGAATAGTCCCATAAATGCACGTAAAAACTCCCATATGGATGTGAAAGAATGGTCCCTCAAGTGCACATAAAAACTCCCATATGGATGTGAAAAAATAGTCTCATAAATGCACGTAAAAACGCCCAAATGGATGTGAAAGAATACTCCCATAAATGCACGTAAAAACTCCCATATGGATGTGACAGAATAGTACCACAAGTGCACATAAAAACTCCCATATGGATGTGAAAAAAATAGTCCCAGAAATGCACGTAAAAGCTCCCAAATGGATGTAAAAAAATTGTCCAATAAATGCACGTAAAAGTTCCCATATGGATGTGAAAGAATACTCCCGTGGGTCCACGTAAGGACTCTCAGGTGGATGTAAAGGAATATTCCCGTGAGTCCACGTAAAAACTCCCATAAGAATGTGAAAGAATACTCCCATGGGTCCACCTAGGAACACTTTGATGGAAGTAAATAAATACTCCAATTGTTCCACGAACAGACTCCCGTACCGATGGGAGTTCTGTACTTACCCCCTTGCACCCCCCAAAAACCTCTGGCCTGCATGGGAGTCAACTCCGAACTCCCATCCCGCGGAGTATATCAAACTCCCAGAAGGGAATGCGCTAGAGGACAAGCGATATGCTCCCATCTGGGTATATTTTCGTTTAGTGTGTCGGCCATAGCTGTGGTGTGTGTGATAGATTGTGGTTCTCAAACAGTCTAGTCACAATATCTTCCATAAAGAACGACCAGGCTCGCGCCAATGCCATCGCCGTGCTGCAGCGCGAGTTCCCTGCCAGCAGCGGTGAGTACAAGATTTGCTATAGCTGCAAGGATTCGCTAGTGGCGGGAAAGGTGCCTCCAATGAGCGTATCTTACGGCTACACGTACCCACCCAAACCGGATCACTTACCTCCTCTGAACCTTGTGGAAGAACGACTGATCGCTCCTCGTTTGCCGTTCATGAGCATAAGGCGGTTGACGCACGGTAATGGACAGTATGGCATCAAGGGGCAAGTGGTTAACGTTCCGATAAACGTCCCCACCACGGTGCAATGATTACCTCGGAACATTCCGGACGACGTGGCCATCGACGTTCATCTCAAGCGCCGGCTCGTGTGCAAACCGTCGTATAAGAGGGGTCTCGTTAAGAAACGTAACATCCACGAGTGGCTCAAACATCTCGAGCATTCTCCGTTATACAAGTACCTCAAAATCAAAATTGATTGGAGGCGCCTCGCAAACGTGCAAGACGACGGCGCCGTGGACGACGACGAGATCGAGCCGGCGCCGGAGGTTACCGATCTCGAAGATCCTATGCAGGCTGTGATTGCACTCAACACAATGGCGCATACCTTGATCTTTGACGACGGAGCCTGCGGCGTCGACACTGTGGCGGCAGTAACCGCCGAATTAACGGAAGAATCGCTGGTTTACCGACGATTCACTCCGGAGCTTCGCCCACTCATCATCATTCCCCACGTGGATATGCTGTGACTTTTTTGTTTCTAAAAACTACTAAAGACAATCTGTACGCCTCGAATGTTATTCCCGTGTAATATAAACACCGAAATGTGTGACGTTTATGTTAAATAAATAAATAATAAAACTAAACAGGACAACGCAAAAAACGCAATTATATTTACAAACGCCACTGGTTGTTCTAGTGCACGTTATTTTGTACTCGTTACAAAACTGATTGATTGCAATTACGCGTGTTAAATTATTTAATTGTAATACTTAATTTCTTAAGAGAAAAGTTATTTTCAATTACTGGCAAAAGTAACCCTTATTTCTTCGGTAAATTTAGATGCTCAGAATGACAGTGTTTTTTGCCGATTTGAAAACGGTCCTTTTCTGTCAATTATTCGATTAGAATCACAGGACTGAAGAACACTCATCTTTTCAATACACTGCTTTCGACAGACTAGCCCCTGTCGGAGACTTGCTTCGAGAAAGTTTTTAATATAAAACAAGGGGCGGCCGTCAGCGAGGGAAGAAGGAAAGCCTACTTGTAGGAACTCAAAGGGCATAATGCAAGTCAGAATGCACTAAAATGCCAGGTTTTTGGAGCTTAATCGGGGTTACAGTAGGTGAATAAAACAAATGTGATTTAGCTTAATTGCTCGAGGGTGACGCACGCGTTCGCTTCTGCAATGCCCATCGATTTCACCACTAGAATGCTTCTGGGGACCCTTTGGGGTCCGCGAAGGCATTCTAGGGATCCCCGAAGTCCTGACTCATCAGTCAAGCCCGACAATAAAAGTTATCTTTCTTCAGATTGAGAAGAAACGTTCCAATTTTCGGGTGAGTTTTCTCGGGTGTAAGTCACTGGGAGAAGTCTACTTTAAACTAGCCCTTAGTTATATACCCATTTCATAAATTGTTATAATTTACCTATTCCTTTCCCTTCCCCTCACCACGAACAGAATCCGCCATCATCTCCGCCGATCCACAAGGGGTCCGCGGAACATCAATATCTAATAACCACTAACTTAAATTAAAATAAATAAATAAATATCCAACACTTTTGGGGTGCGAACCGCTTATCTTGCGTTTTTGTTATGTTTTCGTTTACGTTTTGATTACGTTTGTGACACACCTGAGCACTGGTACTTGGTTTTGGTTCTCTTGGAGCACCAGTGTGTAGAGGTTCTTTGAGCCGGATTTAGATCTGTTTTGCATTTATTCATTCATTAATTCATTTTTGTATTTATTTTAATTGCCCATGAACAACCGAAACCTTGGTAATGATGCACGTCGGGTGGATTATGTATTGGTAAAAGCTACTTAAACGCAACAAAACACGAGTGAAAAATATCAAACTCTGTGACACCATGGGTTTTTATAGAGTGTTGAATGCGGGACATGCGGCTAGTTTGTAGGAGAGGTTCTCAAAGCTCGGCTCGGAACATGAATGTTGATAAATGATATCAGATCAGGTTAATAAATTATCCCATACAGACATTTTTACAAAAAAAAAAATATTGTTCACAGCGTCTAGAGGTCAATGTAGTGAAACTGCATTCGTTCAAAAGTCTTTGATACTCATATTGAAAGTATAACGAACCTAACGTTTGCAAAAATACGAAAGAAACGCTTCAAAACATTGCCTGGTATCTCTTTTCTCGTACGCTCCATACTATTCTAGACAACAACAAAAATTCCACCTGCTTTTTTATTTGTTAAGAATATAACCGAAATATACGAGATGAGGAAGAAAAATCGGGCGTAATTCTAGAAATGGTGCCCAGCGTACAGAACAAGTAATTTATAATGTTATTAACATGTAGATTGAAAGACAAATCAGAGTCCATATATGCACCAAGCTCACGCGCGCTGTCAACTCTTTGCAACGGAACATTGTCAAGCTGATAACAAAAAAGTATGGGTTCTACTTTTCTAGACAAATTCATGACAACAGTTCTAGGATTGAATTTGAACATATTCTGACAACATCAATTTCTCGCCAAATTGGCATTATTCATGAGCTTTACACAGCCCTCTAAAGATGAGATCTGCCTGAACAACTTTATATCGTGCGCATTTTGCAGGTTGACTAAATTGTGAAGACATAATGTTAAATCACTTATGTTAATGTTAAAAAGAACCCGTCCAAGTGTCGACCCCTGCGGCACACCAGAAGATACAAATTTAAGGTGTAAGGGTGGAGAGTGATGCCCAGGAACGCGTACGAAATTAAGTCTCTTAGATAGGTAAGAGTGTTTGGGGACAGTTTTAATTGTTAAGAAAGACACAGACGCTAGATTAGGCTGCAGTAGGAAACTTAGAGTTCTCTGTCTCCTATTGCAACCAAATAATTCCCTATGTGAACCCTCCAGGCAAAACGTTCCGTAGAACTACGTGTGGGTGGCACAAGAAGTGAGAAGGGCGTGACATATGTGTGGAATCATATAGTCCGTGCCTTGTTCACTCGCCCCAGATGCGTTGGTTGGGGCAGCTGGAGATCCGTCCATTAGCTCGTGCCGCATGACGATGGCGGGTGAGCAAGACGTGAATGCCCGTTGCTCGGAGTGCGGTAGAGGCGATTTTGCAGCCCCCCCCCCCCCCCCCTCCCCCGCGACGCCATCTCCGAGAAGCATATGCGGAATGGCGTGCAAAGTATGTCAGCGGTGGAAACCTGGGAGCGCTAATGGGCCATTTCAAACATACGATATGAAGTTCTTTTTCGGGAAGAAGCATGTTCGATGCGTCAATGTTGCACGAAAAAAAAAAAAAAAACGAAAGCAACGAGTTACCAGAAAGTAACACACTCACAAAAAAAGAGAGGAGCCGATGGCGCCTCTGTGGTTGACGTGACAGCTTGTTCGCCGTGTCATTGCTTTACGCCTCGACAAAAAAAAATACAATCAAAAAAGAAGTTGACGGCGTTAATGGAGTTGACACGACAGCATGTCCGCCACATCATTGGTGTACACCTAGAGACGTCACTTCAGTCACCAAGTTTTCGTGATATCGACTCGCAACTTTGCAGCCCCTTCTAAGCGCGGAGAAAAACGTAGTTCTACGTCAAAAATGTCGGACCTCCATCGCACAGCTCGGTAACGATCGTTTTATTTTTTTTAAGAATTAGAACTGATAAACTGAACATGTCATAGTACTTTAAATAGAACTGTGTGTTTCGTCGTGCACTCAAAAATCGAGAGGGGGAAGGAGGGGGGGGGGGGGCTAAATTAAGAAAAAGCATAACGGTTACAAGTAATTTCATTGTTTCCAAAGTGATAGCATCATTTTGCAATTATATATAATTGCAAAATGATGTTATCACTTTGGAAACAATGAAATTACTTGTAACCGTTATGCTTTTTCTTAATTCACCCCCCCCCCCCTTCCCCCTCTCAATTTTTGAGTGCACGACGAAACGCACAGTTCTAGTTAAAGTACTATGACATGTTCAGTTTATCAGTTCTAATTCTTAAAAAAAAAATAAAACGATCGTTACCGAGCTGTGCGATGGAGGTCCGACCTTGGAGAATTTTGTAGCCATCTGATTATTTTTATAAGTTAGTATACACGAACTCATCTCTGTGACGTCACGGCGCGGTGGTGGCGCGTCGGTCGCACTTCCGGTCTGGGGCTGTGGGCAGAAGTCCCCATGCCAGACGTGTATTCCTGCGTTGTTTTGAAAGGAACCAGACAAAAACCTGCCTTCTCGTCAAAACGCCGCGCCTGGGGCCGTACCAAAAGTGTCGAGAAAGGTTTGAAGCTCAGTTTTCACGTGCTCGGTTCGTCCGAGAATCTGGATATGTGCCGTGAAAAGGGAAAAGCAGACGCCGTCGGACAATGATTGCTTGGGCGGGAAGCACTTTGGGTTGAATTCACGGATACTGTACTTGTGGTCATCAGATTTATTTGTTTTGTTCCAACATGAACGCCAGAAAACCGTCAAGTTGTGCGGACCATCTGCGGACTACGTTCAGTGCGTCTTCAAGTTCATACGGCCGCCTGATTGTTCGAACTGTCGTCTGCTCTTTCAAACGTTTCTGCTTGTCGTCTGCTCTCTTAGACGACGCCGGTCCGTAGACCAAATGTTGGCCCCGTACTTGCGATAAGAAGTGCAGGCCTCAAAAGACTTAAATTTGAAGGTTGGTAAGCAGGCTCGATGAAAACAGTAGTTGATCATTGTTACCAGTGACCCTCACCGACTTGTTATGCCTAATTCAGTTGGTCCGATCCTGCTTGCGATTTTCAGTATCGACGTCGACCATCTCAGCTACGGTTCACGCTTTTGCAGCCCGAGCGGCGTCGCGACTGAAAATTCCGAGAAATCTCATCATGCGAATCAGGCTTTAGCGTACATTCTGCGGCGTCCACGCGGAATGAATCGCCACATGTCACATTATTCACGCGAAGTTTTGCGGTGTAACGAGCCTCGGTAATTTCGCTGACGCCGCTCAAGATAGTCAGACATCGCCTGGAAGACGTAGAACCAACAATTCGAACGCGAAAAAGGGCAGGGGGACTCACACTGACGCCGACAACATCGCATTTCAATGGTGTGTTTATGGGCGACGGCGAGTTTCTTGCCCACACCCCCATCGCGCATGCGCGGCGCAGGTGGCGTCCGCTAGGGGCGCTCCGGGCGCTCCGGTTTGTTTGTAAACATGAGTTGGTGTATACTAACTTATAAAAATAATCAGATGGCTACAAAATACTCCAAGAGTAATTGATTACAAGCACTTTGATTTCTTGCAATGATTATCCTATAAGTCGACAGTATACCTGCGTTTGTTTTACTTACACCTCCTGCACGGGTGCAGAAAAGTGTTGGTCGGTTTACTTCCGGTTTTATCTAAATACACATACGGGAAGTAGACTGCCCTAAACTTTTCTGGACTGTTGCAGGAGGTGTAAGCAATTCGAACATAGCTGGTGGCACCTCCTTTCTCAGTTGGAAAGATCCGCGCTTTGAAAATGACCTGACACTATAGGGCATAGTGCTGACATCTAGTGACGTGCTCTTAAAACCCTCCTTACGCTGGTTTCTGGTTTGAGTGTTGAGGGAAAGTGACATTCTCTACAGATCGAAATTGTACTTGGGTGTTAATTCAATTACAGAAATAAACTTCTCTACTTTAATTACTTTTCTAGTAACTCGGTTATCATTGATGACTTTTTTCTAAAGGTATGTTTCAGTTACCGTCTGTGATAAGAAATTTTAAAGTTTTATTTACAATTACAGCTCACTTGCCTTTAATCATTTCGAGAGGCCTGATTTTTGGAAGCGCAACGACTGCGTCAGTACGTCGATCCCGTAGACAGGGTTAAAGAATGGTAAATTCGCAACTCGCAAAGAGGCGTCCACGAAAAAGGTGATCCAACTAAACCATGAGCGGGCAGTCGTTCATTGTGAAGATAGGGAGAAAATGAACATAATAAAAATTACAGTGTGTACATTGATCATCACACTCCAGTTCAAGTCGGTAATATAACTGCTAACAATAACGGGCGGATAAATACAATAAATCAGCTGAGTTAAGAAACGTGGAGTCCATTCCAACAGTCGTTTTAACAGCTTAACGCACCCAGGGCTCCCCGCAAGGCTTAAGTGCCGCCCCGGCATAAAGGCCTCTGGTCCAGGTCATAATGACACCCTCTGTTTCTCGATTTATGTTGTGAGAAAACGACAATCCACACTTCCCGGTCCGGCTCTGCATGGTCTGAGAGTTTCCTCATGGACTGACCAGTATTGCTTGGAAGCGATAGGGTTTGTTCGCACGCGTGATTCCCTTGAGAATCAATAAACAATTCAAGCTTTATATCGACAACTTAAGCGGCCGAGCAAATGATTAAATCAGCTGAGTTAGGAAACGTGTCAGACTATTCCAACATTGGTTTTAACAGCTTTACGTACCCAGGGTTACATGCCTGCCCGGCCGGAATGCCGCTGGTCCCGCTCATATTGACACACCCTGCATCTGGATTTTTGACTTGATAGAGCGACATTTCAAACTTCCCGGTCCGTTTCTAGTAGGCGTGAGAGATTACACTCGTGACTATTTTCCTTATTAATAAACAACCTAGGTTTTACATTGACAATTACAAACTTGGTTGAAAAAGGTTATCCATCCTGATTGTGTAGAAAGAACCTTTCGCAATTTATTGTACTCATACCTTTTTTAAATATTTTTTTGCAATATCAAGTTATTCTTGAGAGCAACATACACAGTGACAGCAAGTACATTTTTGCATAAAGATTTCAAACGAGGCTGTGAATTGCGCAATGTTGCTAGAAGGTTTATGGGTTGGTCTAAATACCTAAATAATATTTCAAGAAATAAACGGAAGCAGCTATTCTAGGCTCGTGATCGTTGAACCCATGTGGATAATAAATATGAAGATGATATAAATCGTAAATATAAGCCATAATACAACTTGTGATACGTATCAAAATATTTTTATTGTGGTAATAATAATCGAACCTTTCCGGGTAAAATAATCACAAAACTATATGTGCATTTTCTGTTCCTTTACCGTTTGATTTATTTTATCACGCGCCTTAAGTAAGAAACAACAACAATTTGTCTTTATATGCAAAAACCTCAAACGCATGAAATTCAGTATTTAAAGGGATACTTCAACGAAATTTGAAATATTCCCGTCGTGTTCAAAAATAGGTTGAATATGATCCACAATATCCGTAAATGACAATCGCACGTTTGTATTTTGATCCTGGTGGCTGTATTTTTCGTTATAAACGGCCCACTCTGGCAAGCGCTCGGAGAAGGCCCAGCTTAGAGCACGTGACATCCAACGCAATCGTGACGTAGGTCGTCTCGAGACGAGCAAAGCTACGGCGAGGCTGACGCCGAGAGGATGGCCTAGTCGTTCCAGCCACCGAAGCGGCTGCTTTTGTACGAATTTTGAGTGACGGGTTAATCTTCTATAATCTTGTAGGGGGACAATAGCGACTTCTGCGACACACAAAAGGGATTCTCGGGAAGAGGGGAGTTCCTCCTTCCCCCTTCTCTCGTCGTGGCCGGAGGCGAGACAACCTCCGTCACTAGCTGTCAAGGTTCCTAGACGAGCATTACAAACGAGGCGTTAGCGACATCCACCAGGTGCTCTTTGCTAATCGTTTAATTCATTTTAAAATTCCTTTTCGAGACTTTTTTAACAAGATATTGGTATGTTCCATGTGATACTGCTCTTTTGAACAGATATAGACCAAAAAATGAGCGCCGAAATTTTGTTGTAGTATCCCTTTAAAAGGGCGGTGAAAAAACATTAATTTAAATTGCTTTTTAGCTTTACAAGAGCTTACTACCACTAGTGAAACCCTAGCATAATTGCACGCAACGCCACTGCACAGGAAACGTTTTTGTCGGGGTGTTATTTTGAGGATAAAACCAAGCGATTTCTTTCAACCTCTTCGCAAAACTTAATGAGGCAGCTCGGTGGCCGCAGTTTTGTCATAGTACCCTGAGTGATGATGTTTGAATGCGGCCTAGATGTTGAGACCCGATCATTTGCGTGAGCACTCGATTTGGGCTCGTGGTAATCAATAACTCCTCAAACATTCGGGTAGTGGCCCGTGTCCAATCGCTGCATTGTCGACACCAGCTGAACCCTAACTCTGTATGTAGCTCAGAGCGTGCCGGATGCTTTGCCCCACCCCATCGCGTGGCTGTGATGAACACTGGCGGCATATAATTGGCTTCAGATCACGTGGCCGCTGGCTCTGGCTGCGAGTTAACGTTACTACCAGGTGTCTCAAATAGCGGCCAGGCTCTTTAAATCGACTTCAAAAGTCGGTTTCTTCACCTACCCCTATGAAAATGGCTATCGCCATTCTATGGACATCTGACCGACATTCTATCACCCCTGTCGTCATTCCATCGCCCTCGCTTGAATTTCATGGACACTTTATCGCCCCTTTCTCAACCTTTGGCACTGACGCGGTAGGCGCTAAAATAGCAATCAAATGGCAAAAAAACCTTTTAGCGTCTTTTTATTGACAAGTGTCCATAAAATATTTGTACGTCGTCATTTTATTGTCATCCTATCGTCACCCTAGCGCTCCCGGAGGTAGTGGAATACCGGCCAATTTGTGCTGCAAGTGAAGCAAACTTCAACTAATGTACGCTAGAGGTTCAACTGGCGCGAGTGTGCCGCGGCAAATTGAAACAGACCATACATGGGAAAATTACTTCCAAAATATAATTTAATTGCAATTACAATTACTTTGCTCCAAAAGTAGTTTAACAACAATTACAATTACTACTACATGAAAAGTAATTCATTACAATGACAATTACTTTAAAAAGTAATGCAATTACTTTAAAATTACTTAATTCTGAGAGCGACCAACTTGGGCCATATAACTTCAAACGAGATGTTAAAGGGGCCATGAAACGAATTTTGGGCTGTGTTGAATCAATTCCAAGTGGGACTTTACTAAACGCACATCGTTTAGTTGGCCAAAAGAAAAAGGGTAGAAAGTCAAAAGCCAGCTTTTCGGTACGAACATTTGAAAATATAGCAGACTATTTTGTACCTTCTTTCCTTCGAAAGCTCTCCGCCTTTTCCCTATGATACATCCGCGGTTCCCAAAGCGCGTCAGCGGCGCCAACCTGACGTCAGCCGACCCCAGCTCACGCATTGGACATGAGAACTGCGTCACTCGGACGTATGCGCTCGTCAACAATCAATCCCTCGACGAATATTTGGATTTGCGTTCGTGGCCAATGAGTGCTCTGACAGAACTTATCGTCACTGGGGAATGAAAAGTTCTATGGTGTGCATAAAAAGCACGGTGGAAGCTAGGAGTCATCGCACCGGTGCCGAAGAATGTCACGACGACGTGATTTCACAATTTGCATTTGAGTTGAGGATTAAAGCTAAGGAAGAAGTAGGAAAATCGTTTCATGACCCCTTTAAGAATGCAAAGCATTTCTTCATTCCTTGCCCCAATGTTTGAGGGGGCTCAAGCATTGCTGAATAAATGTCACGTATGGTACATTCCTTTTGCGAATTTTGTTAAATTCATGAGAGAACCTAACAGTTTCGGATACTGAAATCCTACGTTCTTATATTTTCATTAATAATCAATCAGTTCATATACCCGAAGACGCCAGATCGCTAAAATAAAATTGGGTTTACACACTTCTGTAATCCAGGCAAATGAAAATGTGACAATTCGTCATACCTGAAGATTTTAATAGTGTTAATATAAGACTACAATCCACATCCACACGCGCTAATACGACCATATTTACAGACAAACGTTTCATTTTTTGTAAATTATTTACATTGAGTTGAAATTACCATGGCTCAAAATTTATAAGACCCGAATAGGAGCTCTCGGATCAATGATGACAATCTTCACAGGTGCGAAGTCAGCTCCAAAATGCTTATGCAAATAATATCCGAGGTAAAGCCAATAGAAACTAAACTTGAAAATAATACAGAAAAAAAATGCGACAGTACTCAAAGAGGGGCGCAAAAAACTGGCAAACAAATAAATAAATAAAAACTGACTTCATAGACAATTAAAATCCTCAACCTCGGCTAAAAGCTGAACCTCAATCTTGTTTCTTTCAAAATTTTGGCATGTTTATGCTACTGTTTTCTGCTCGCAACACAAACGGCGCCACATGGCGCCGTCGAGGTTGGCTCCAAAGAGTATTCTCTCAGCCCACAGTGTAAGCATCGAAACAACAAACGACGCGACGCTGTTTTTGTTGTGCGTGTGTGTGAGTGCGTATCTATGTGTGCGAGTGTGTCACCGAGCGCTAGGCCACTTGTGCGAGCGCTGAGGCTTTCAGAGAGGTTCCGTCGGTACCGTGAAGTCTTGCAAAGGTAGTTGTGATTGTGCCTGAAATTTCGCAATTACTGACGCTAGAAAATAAATAAATAACAATTCCGTTTAGCCGAAAGTAATTAATTAACAGTTACAACTTACAAAGAAAGTTATTAAATTACAGTAATTAAATTAATGTAATTGAACTACTACCCAAGTATGCGCAGACAGCAACCAGTCGGAAATTTACTTCCGGTAATGCATTTCAATGGGAATAAGGGAGTGCATTTTCTCCTTGCGCTTGCTTATTATGAGCAAATATCACGAATAATTCGTACGTACTAGGTACATTTCTCAGTCACGCAGACGAAATATTTGTTCAGTTACGGCGTTTTTATCTTAAATTCGTGGCATGAAAAAATGAAAGATGTTTACAAATCTCTGTACTGTGAAGTTAGAGCGCAGCTCTTCAGTTATTTTGATTTTGCAATATACTGTGCTAAGCAATTTGAAAAAGAAATATATATACATATATACAGGATGTTTCACGAAAGGTGGACAAATTCGATGTTGCGAAAACTACGCATCGCAACAAAAAAAGGCTTGTGTCGTCTTGGTCCTAGGCCAGGGGCCTATATAGGAAAATTATTTAAGTTCGGGATAATTAAGTTGTTAATTATTTTCGCGTAATTAATTTTTCAAATATTGAGTTTACGGGCATGGTTTCAATTAGAATCTTGATGAGAATCATCGAAAAACACTGAATCAACAAATTGCAGAAGGATAGAAGCCACGCGAGGTCTTTTATGATTTTCTGAAAAACCGCAAAAATTCGACGGGTTTTTAAGTTTCGGTTTGCAATCGGAGCGCTTCTCTGCACCGACGGCACCGCACCCCGTGGAGAAACAGTGCAACCAACCTCTGCTGCGCTGTCCTCGCGGAACGCAGCAGAGGCTGGTTGCACTATTTCTCCATGGGTTGCTGTGCGGTCGGTGCCGAGATGCGCTCCGATTGCAAACCGAAACTTAAAAACCCGTCGTAGTTGTGCGGCTAAGCGAAGTTTCGCATTGCATATAAAACTTTTATTTTAATACATTTGTTTTGGTTTTTTTAGGTTCGTTAAAACGTTTTATTGTTTCGTTTCGCCACTGTTTTACTAATAATGTTACGTTAACTTTTTATTTCAGCATTTAATATGTACCTCGAAAAAGTCTATTACAAGCCAATTCAATCCACTCTGAACTTCATTTGCGCCGAAGTTTTGTTGCGGTTTTGTGGGTCTTTTATTTTTACTTAGAACTCATATCGATCCGATATGCCCCGTCCGTGAATGGAATTAGCGACTATTAAGTGGCGAGGCACCACGCGAGGAGGAATGAACAGCCCTGGAGGTCGCGGGCACAGCTCAATTGGCTCATTCCTCGGTGCTTCTCGAAGGTAAGCCTTTTTTCTGTGCGTCCTTCTAAGCTTCCGTTCAAGCGTCTCCTTGGTTTATTTCCTTGCCCTGCATTTGCCTAATCGCGTTCGAGAAATGTATCCTGACAGTTATTTACCCTTAGCGAGCATCTCTCCTCGCGCTTTTCGTCAAACCGTCCAAGGGGTTGCGAGTTTTATTCGCGAAGCCATGATTCGGTCACCCAACACGTCGGTCGACCTGTCAAACGTCAAACGTTTTATCGCACGTGGGTCGTTTTTCACGCGCTGCTTTGTCCTCGTCAGCGTCACTTCGCGTGGGCACGCATCGTTGCGTACCGATATCTCTACTGGCCTGGTTTCTTTGTCGGCCCGAGCGTTTTATTGTTGTGGGTGACCTCAAGCGACGCGAGCGAAACGCGTAAAAAAAGAAAAAAAAAACAAAAAGCCTTATGTGGTTGGAGCTTTTTTCATCTATAGTCGGTTACAGCTTAAGAAGGTAGCGGCAAATGCCCCTCAAAGGGAATCATATATCCCTCCGCCACCTCCGCATCCAATAGCGTCCCATCGTTTCCGTGACGTCGCGGCCAACGCGCGAGGGGGGGTCTTGCCTTTCTGTACATATTTGCTTTATCTTTCGACTTGGACTTAGCATTGTGGAAGCCACGAAAGGGAGATTAGAGTTTTCCCCCTCCGATGGAAACAAAGACGACTTTCGGGGATTAGCTTCCCCCTCCGATGGATACAAAGGCTGCTTTCAGGGGCTCGGTTTCCCCTCCAATGAATACAAGGGGATCGGAGACAAGTTGGAATCCATTGAAGCGGAACAAGGAGCGTTTCCAGTGAACTCTTCTTTCGACGGCGGAGAGATTTGAAACGGGCGCACCACGCTTGTGGGAGGAGCTTCTCCTACCTTCTTGACTTGTAACCGACTATAGTGCGCTATTTTTTTATTTTCTTTTTTTTGCGATTTGTGTGAGGTTTGTGAATAATATTTTTTGGGGGAGGGGGGTCATCAAATATAAATAAGATGCATATCCCACTTGAAGCTGTGAATGCCGCTCGCTGTCATAATCCTTGTTGGATAGGTACAGTTGGGGCGGAATAGGGCGCGGGCGGCCGGTCGACGGTTCTCGGGGCACCGCCGGCGCTGCGCTGGGGCTTGGAGCGCGCCGGGCTGGCATCGAGCACATTCGAGTAGGATGTGTTCTCGCGTTTCGTTTGCGACTGTGCATAGTGTTGTTGTTATTAGAGTTTATTGTTTATCTACCCCTTCCCCCCCCCCCCCCCCCCCCCCCGACCTTTTCTTTTTTTAGTTTGTGTGTTGCAGGCTACCTGGTATGGGCCCTTGGCCTATCTGCCGCACCCCCGTCTCTCCTGAGCGGAAATAAATTAAATGAAAATCACGCGCGACTAGCGAGCCGCGCACTCTGAGTACATCACCATATTTGTATCCGTGATGGCAGATGGCCGCATATGAACAGCTGCACGGGCCACATTCAACGAGATGGCCATACTACGCAAATCTTTCTCTATTTCAGATGACGTCACGAACTAAAACTGTGTTGCACTCGAAAAGAGAAAACCGAGAACAGCAGGTTTTGCAGAAACCTGCTTTTTGGAAATCTTGGAGTCCGAACAAACAGGTGCAAGAAGGCTCCGTTGCTCTCCATGAGGAGGCAACGCAAATGACTCGCGATCTCTTCAACGGAAAAAAAATCCTGATAAAGATTTCGGCAAGTCGAGTAGGTTCAAGGTACTTCGTCTCGGGTAAGTGTCGGCACGGTTGGCTTTTGTCCGACATTATTTTGATTTAATATGCTCTTAGTCTCGGGTAAGTGTGAGCACGATTGGCTTCTGTCCGACGTTATTTTGATTTAATATGTACTTCGACTCAGGTAAGTTTCGGCACGGTTGGCTTTTGTCCGACATTATTTTGATTTAATATGTCGCTATAGCGGGCTTGGCCTATTTGAAGCCAAAGTTCCATTGTGACAAACGAGAAGGTCAAGAGACTGGATTGGAAGTTTCTTACCGCAGGAGCGTTGGAAAATTGGCATAAAAAAAAATCACCCTTCATGATCACACGTTTCGTTGCCTCCCAGCAATCTCGAAGGTTGCTGTTGCTGTTAACTGCCGCTGTGAAAATTCTAACGCTTTGTCCATTCTCTTCATCGACTCTTTTTTTTATTCATTCGGCATTGTGCAGATGCTGCAGCAAATTAGTTTGATGACTACAGTCCTGACTGGGCAGCCAAGAAACATCTTGGCCACACACGCACACTTGAGAGGCCTGACCCAAACAAAAAACCAACCGTGCCGATACTTCCCCGAGATGAAGTGCCTTGAACATAATTCTTCTTCCCGGTGTTGGTGGAGGAGGGTTCGGCCCCGATCATTAGGGGCTTGGCGGCGTTCACGTTGCTGAGTGATGTGCCAACTTGCACTGCTTTACTTCGACTGTACATTTATTTACATAGTTACACAAATCCCAACTTAAACGACCATCTCGAACCCCCCAGAGCCTCAGGTGAAGTCCCTATTTTCCTCCCCCGTTCCTCCCTTTGACATTCCCAACTCTCTCCGTCTAACTAATGAAAAAACCAATCGGTTAAAATTCCGCATCGTCCGCGTGCTCCGATATGCACCAGTCGACGTCGAGGACTATCCACGACTGCTGTAAACCACAGCAGTGGTCGAACCCTGCAAAGTAGATGCCAAGTATCCCGTTGCAGGTATCACACCAGCGCTAGCGATATTTTATTGCTGTGTCCCCTGAAAAGGGCTAAAAACTACATAATAGAAAAAGAAATTGGTTGCAGAAACCACTATTGTTGGTTGTCGAATTGCGATAGCATTCATCGTGAGACTTACGCCACAGCTCACTGTGAGTAGGACGACACAAATTTTGAGTAAACACTTTATTTTATGAATGGTTTACTACAATCATTGACGTCAGTGCGCCGCTTTGAATTTGAGTGATTGCTTCGTAGGTTGGGTGCAAATGTATACTGCCGCTCCATTGTGGGCCACTCGACCCGCCGTTCGCCAGGTCGACGCACCACACTTCAGGGGGTGGCTCTCCCTCGCCTGCAAGCTAGATAAGGAGCGCCCCGTCCCGCGTCAGTTCTTCTTTGTGCTCTCAGCGCTCCTCTTGCCTGGCTGCCCAGCTATGTTTCTCTGCCCAAGCCTGAGGCATTTTCTGGATGGTGAAAAACCCTCACGGGTTGTCTGGTCGATCGCCTGCGGTGGACGAGGGAAGTCAAAAGCCACATCATGTATGTGAGGCGCGGATTCACCTCCTTGCGCCACAGCCAATCGGGTGGAGTGCGCATTCATTCTCTGCCACCTTCGAATAGGGTGCAGATGTGAAGGAGTGCGTACTGCCGCTTTGCATACACTCGGCGCAGATTTACCTCTTGTTACGAGGCCAGATACCTTTTCGTGAAATCCGTGTGAAGTAGCTAAAGAATGCTATCGGATTAAAAAAGCAGTGACACCGCAAGTGTTGGCAGTTCCCCACACAAATTACTCGATTCTTGTTTCCCTCAGGAACCCTGCACTTCGTCTCCCCATCCAAAGCCACCTCTATGACAGGACGTCGGCCAACTCCACGACGCCACCTTTCCGCGGCCCGAGGTGCTCCCTGTGGAAAGTAACAAGCCCCGCAGAAACAGATGTGCACTGACCAACTTCACTAAAGCCGCCTCTATGAGGAGACGTTGCCCCAACTCCACGACGCCACCTTCGCGCGGCCCGAGGTGCTGCCATGTGGAAAGTCACAAGCCCCACACAAAACAGACGTGCACTGACCAACTTCACTAACATGCTCACATACTGTCCACTTGTCATGACTTTTGTCTGGGCTTTGCCCGATGATGCAAGTGAGTCATTCTCGTTTCAAGGAGAGTGTCCGAACCATTTTGCACGCAAGTTCGGACTTTCGGGATTTGCAGAAACTGGGAGTCTGCAACGCCTGCTGTCCTCTCGTATTTTTTTCTCCAGTTCATCTTTTTCCCCTGTGCATGCAGCGACTGTCGCACAAGAGCGACACCTTTTTCATGTATGGTGTCACCTGACCCGTAGAAATATTCGCTGCATAGTGTGGCCCGTGAAGCTGTGCACGCGCCGCTGTCTGCTATCACGAACACAAATACGGGGATGTACCCAGAGTGCACCGCTCGCTAGCCTTGTGTGAGTACACCCCATATGGTACATGTTGTTCAAAGTACCTCTATGCATAGCTGATCCAACCTGCATTCTCTTTTGTCATTGCCGGTAGCAAATTGTCTGTTTAGTATTGCATACCTGCCAACTTCCCCGTATTACCCAGAAGACTTAAACTTTGATCAGGTTGTACGATTGACAGAAAACTCTCCCGGGAAAGAGAAATTGCCCTCCCCCTCCCTTCCGCACTTAATGAATGAATCTTTGCCATCATAGTAGACGGCTGCAATCCCATGAGCATGAGCAGTGCAATATATAAATGTAATGAAGTTGTCTTCATGCAAATTTGTTGTCAATATTTCTTTTTAAAGGGATACTTCAACGAAATTTGAAATATATCCGTCGTGTTCAAAAATAGGTTGAATATAATCCACAATATCCGTAAATGACAATCGCAGGTTTGTATTTTGAGCCTGTTGGCTCTATTTTCTTTTGTTATAAACGGCCCACTTTGGCAAGCTCTCGGAGAAGGCCCAGCTTAGAGCACGTGACATCCAACGCAATCGTGACGTAGGTCGTCTCGGGACGAGCAAAGCTACCGCGAGGCTGACGTCGAGAGGATGGTCTAGTCGTTCCAGCCACCGAAGCGGTTGAGTGACGGGTTAATCTTCTATAATATTGTAGAGGGCCAATAGCGACTTCTGGGACGCACGAAAGGAATTCTCGGGAAGAGGAGAGTTCCTCCTTTTCCTCTTCTCTCGTCGTGGCCGGAGCAGCCGGAGGCGAGACAATAACCGTCACTACCTTTCAAGGTTCCTAGACGGGCATTACAAACGAGGCGTTAGCGACATCCACCAGGTGCTCTCCCTGTGGACGCTGTGACGGCGTTAGCTGTCGGCGCCCTCGTTTCTATTCAGTTATTTTTGTGCGCGGTTTTCGTAAGAAGTGGTAATGTTAATATGTGGCTTTAATGAGGTATGGCCTACATCTGCGGGCGAAACTTCAACCAACATTTCATGCATGGTTGACAGAGCAGGCAACGCATGAATCGCAGCTGGTATATGAAAATGGAGAAATATGGCAACAATTGCAGGAGCATCACTATAGATTTACATCTCACACAACACAATCAATGCTTCTGGTGGTTTGAATGAATTGGCATGTTATGTATACTATTTCGTTTGTTTCGTTTTTTGTATCTCTGTTTTTAAACAAAAATGCCGAAGCACAAAAGCTGCATGCTGCTCGAGCAACATGTTAAATATAGTCTAGTCCATGGAGAGAATCTCAAGTGAGACAGCCCAACTACAGGGGCAAAGTAAAGAAACAAGGGACATTTATTTATATATATTGCTCGCATTTGACCTTTTCTGTATTCGGATAGTATTTCAATGGACTCCACTTGTGGTATCTGTGGACTTGTTTATATCATCTCTCAAGTAGTGTACAACAAATGGAAGTGAAGGTGTCTAGCCCGTTATTAGTCCCTTAGGCTCTAAACTTAAGATTTTAGGCTAAATCAATTTGTCCTGAAGCTAAAATACCAAAAGCATTTCTCACGCAAACTGTCACCCTTCGCAGGTTCCACATTTTCTGCTATTAGTGCAGCATCTACCACTGGACAGCCGTTCGAATGCTTGCTGTTCCTCCTGTTTTCCTCTGTTTACCAGAGAGTCCAGCTGTAGGGAGTTTGGAGGCCGAAGAAGCGTTTGGGGACCTGCAGCAGTGTATTTTTTAATTGGAAATGACAATTGAAACTAAACGGTATATTTTCCGAATCCACAAGGCTGGAATAAAGAAAAAATGTCAGGAAAAAGTATAAACATTTCAAATTGCGGTACTTGCTCTGCATATTTTTGGCAGATCACTACGTCTCATGCAGGCGACTGGGGCAATTCAGCCGTTTTTCCTGCTACCATACAAACTGATTTCCAGATACACTGTAAATGAAAAGTAGCCCGGATGGCCGTTTTAAAGAATAAGATGCCGATTAAACTCCCAGCACAAGAACAAATTTTACCACATCGGGGATTGTTGAATATCCTCCTGTGCTCCTTTATATGACATTTTACCGAACTATTGGTTTTCACTTAAAAACATATAGTACCGCGCACGAGTCAAATGATTGTCTGAATAAACTTATGTATCTTATTTCCGACTAGAAAGCTTCTCTATTATATTCACGATGAGGAGACGTGGAATTAACTCTGCAGTCTAGGGAGGTACTGCGCTATTGCTGCGAATATTATGATTTTTAATTTCGTCCTTACGTTTGTCACACACAAAAATACATATGTTTTTAATGGCAGATATATAGTGGGCGTGCACAAGCAATGCGTTTTGCTGAACAAGTGCAATGTTGAGGGAACTTGAAAATATTCATTTACCATATAACTGTGCAGTCAAATAGGCAGCCGTACACTGTAAACGAAAAATAGCCCGGATGGGAGTTTTAAAGAATAAGATGCCGATGAAACTCCCAAGCCTAAAGCATTCACTCCCGCACATGGGAGCATAAAAACTAGAAACCACCACTTTACTCTGGTCACTAAGGGACGAGGTATAAAAGCGACATCACCTGATTTTACTTCAATTTTAAACTGGAGTTCTTGTATGACAACACTCTGCTATAGTCGGTTACAAGTCAAGAAGGTAGGAGAAGCTCCTCCCACAAGCATGGTGCGCCGGTTTCAAATCTCTCCGCAATCGAAAGATGAGTTCACTGGAAACGCTCCTTGTTCCGCTTCAATGGATAGATAATGGCCACAGAGTGGTGGCAACTTGTCTCCGACCCCCACGTTTTAAGAAAGCGACCTTTGTATTCATCGGAGAGGGAACCGAGCCCCTGAAAGCAGCGTTTGTATCAATCGGAGAGGGACGCTAATCCCCGAAAGTCGTCTTTGTTTGCATCGGAAGGGGAAGACTCTAATCTCCCTCTCGTGGCTTCCACAATGCTAAGTCAAACTCGAAAGATAAAGCAAATATGTACAGAAAGGCAAGACCCTCCTCGCGCGTTGGCCGCGACGCCACGGAAACGATGGGACGCTATTGGATGCGGAGGTGGCGGAGGGATATATGATTCCCTTTGAGGGGCATTTGCCGCTACCTTCTTGACTTGTAACCTACTATAGACGAAATGGGAGTTGAAAATACTCCCATCCGCCCACCCGTCTGTGGGAGATCGGCCGCCATTGACGCAGCCGGCGTTTCCCCCGTCCCGCCCAGTCCCAGCTGTGGCACCAGCGGGTTTCCCGTCGTAGGAGAGGTCGTTATAATGGGTCCAAAGCGTTTTGGGGCTGTTTTTGTCCGAAATCCCGACGCCGGCGAACACCAAATATTACACCAGTGAAAAACCAATCACAAAATACGAACTTTTCGCTCAATCTGGCGAATACCCAAAAGTTGAGTGTACTATGGCGAAGCAGAAGACAATCCAGCTTTTTTCGGGCAGACGCAAGTGTAGTGCAACCATTCTGTGTTGTTTAAAGGCCCTTTCACACGATGCATTTTGCTGGCACATCTTGACTCGCGAAACGAGTTTCGTGAAGTGGACTCGCCGTCTGAAGGGGTGTCCAAACAGGATACTACAAAACTCACGACTCCGGCAAATCGTGCGGCGCTCCGCTTCCGGCCATCAGGGGGACACCTCCCCCCGCTAAAGCTACCGGGGGGAAGCTTCCCCCCCCCCCCCCCCCCGCTAAATCTCCCCCTCGCTTCCTCCACGGCGGCCTTGCTCTGCTCATCACGTGGGTCCGGAGAGCCGCTCACACGCTCTGTTGGCTCTCGGTCAATCGTTCAAGGCCTCTGCCGTTTTTCAAGTCCCGAAAACGGGAAAGGGAACGCCACGAAAGTGAGGAGGCGAAAGCTTTTCGCGCGAAACCGATACGAAACCGCATCGGACGCCATCACGACAAAAGTGAATCTCGACAAAGAAAGCAGATCCGAGGCGGGCGAAACGCACCCTTCGACCCAGGAATGTCCCAAATCCACCCGAAGCCGGACCTCCTTGGCCTTCGAGCCGAGGCGACGGCGGTACAGCGAGGGCGTTGGTGAGGTCAGCCAGGCGCAGGTGGCGTGTGACGTCAAATCTGACGAGCACCGACGTCAGAGAAAAGTGGAGGAGGCGAGGAGAGATGATCGTGATCGTGAAAATTTTTACGACTCCTTCGAAAATTTTCACGACTCCGACAAATCGTAAAAACTGAAGCGTCCGCTTCAATTTTCACGATTTGTCGGAGTCGTGCGTTTTGTAGTGTCTTGTTTGGAAAGCCCTTCAACAGGACCGAAAAACACGCGTCTGCAACTCCCTGGGTTTTCTCGAAAAACACAGCCAACGGCCTCTCGAGAAAGCTTTCACGTGATCTCAAAAGGATAAGCGAGCCGTTGGCGGGGCCCAGTGGCGGATTAAGGGGGGGGGGGGGGGGGGGGGTGTCTGTCCGGATGTTCTGACCCCCCCTCTCTGGAAATACCTGCGTCCGTACCTGGCGGGGCCAGATTTCTGCCCGATTCCAAGCCACGTACAACAGAAGAAAAGTAAATAAACACGGCGCGACCCACGGATGGATACGTAGGTTGTGTTTTCTTGGTCTATATATGTTCGGGTGCGAACAGGTCGGTGGCGCGTGGCAGCTTTCTCAATTTTTCTGCACTCGTAGCGACGAGCGCGAACATTGTATGTCGCCGCCAAGAATGCTCTATTCGCGTCGTCGACGAGCGCGGAGAGCGCTGCCCGACGGCGATGACTACCCAGAAGCCCACGCGCGAACGCCCCATTCGGGAATTTGGGGCAGCTGGGGCCAGTGTGGTGCTCGAGGCGCTCATTTCTGCGATCTGAACCTGCCGTTCTTGCTGCGTGTCGTCTGCTGGCCACGTTTCCCCGTGCTGGTGTGCATTTTTAACGTTCGTGCGCTCGACTGGGCGATTGTGCGCGTGGACGTGGACTGCTCCGAGGATGTGCTACCGCCGTTAGGCCTATCTGTCTAACGAGCTCGGGCCCATAGGCCTAACAGCCGGTGGTGGTGGTGGGGTGCCGGCAAAAGCGGGAAGCTCCATGACGCGCCAAAGGTAGAGTTAATTAGAATTAAAGGGGCCACGAAACGAATTTTGGGCTAGGATAAATGATTTTAAATTGGGACTTCACTAATCGCATATCGTTTTGTTGGCCAAAAGAAAGAGGTTAGAAAGTCAAAAGCCAGCTTTTCGGTATGAACATTTGAAAATATAGCGGACTATTTTGTACCTTCTTTCCTTCGAAAGCTCTCCGCCTTTTCACTATGATACATCCGCAGTTCCCAAAGCGCGTCAGCGGTGCCAAACTGACGTCAGACGAGCATGCAGCTCACGCATTGGACACGAGAACTGCGTCACTCGGACGTATGCGCTCGTCAACAATAAATCCGTCGACAAATATTCGGATTCGCGTTCGTGGCCAATGAGTGTCTTGACGGAACTTATCGTCACTGGGGAATGACAAGTTCTATGGTGTGCATAGAAAGCACGGTGGAAGCTAGGAGTCATTGCACCGGTGCCGAAGAATGTCACGACACTGTGATTTCACAATTCGCATTTGAGTTGAGGATTAAAGCTAAGGAGGAAGAAGTAGGAAAATCGTTTCATGACCCCTTTAAGTATGACCTAATGTGTGTGCTATATTTTATTATGTGCTAGTCGTACGCATTGGCCGCCGTTCCGATCGAAACAACTGCCATCGAATGTACGGGAACGGTGGACTCAGTGAAACATTTGAACCATTAGCGGGCCAGAAATTTTCATCTGGAGTGTCTCGGCTAGGTAAACGATAGTAGCGGTGCGCAATGAAAGTGGGACTAAATTTTTGCATTGTTTGTAAAGGTTTTGTGAAGTGCGCTACAATTTCAAACGCGTACATTGCGTAATTAGGCTTCGTCCGCTCTCTTCGATGTCAGTTTCTTGAGTGGGCGTGGTGAAGGTCTACTATAATAATAACAGATTGGCCATCTGTCAGAAAGAGGTTGCTGTGGAATATCGATTTCATCGAAGCATTCCGGTGGAATCACCAGAGTCGCTTGGCACGACTCCGGAAAATCTGCTAAGCAGCTAGTTTCGACAAACGCGATAGTGTGATATGTGTTTTGGGCACATTTGTGTGAGATTTTGGAGAAAATAAATGCTGGTCTGCATTCGTTATCCCCCAACATTTGTTTGTTTTCAAACTGCTAACCACTGCCCCGAATCGTTGTTTTGAAGCGGGTCCAAACCACGAGAACGAAAAGGTATCGACTGGGAATCCGACATACACACTAAACATTGTAACACCCATAATCGTGTAAAAAGGGTGTAAGAAGGGTGCACGTTAGGAAAAACACCCTTTTTACAACCTTTTTACACGATTTCTGAATATCAGTGGGTGTAAAAAGGGTGTGTTGACGTCTTACACCCCTTACACGCCCTTTTTACGCCCCACTTGTAGCGATGGTTTCTGAAATCGTGTAAAAAGGGTGTATGGGCGAATTTTACGCCCTTCATTCACACGGTGTGAGAGGGGCGTAGTGTTGATACTGTCGAAAACACCCATGATTTCATAACCGTTCATGTTTATTGCTTTGCTGAAACGGTTGCTGATGTACGGCGGTACAAACATCGAGAATGATTAATCGCCACACGAAGGCGCGTATGATTAGGAAGTGCTAGAGAATAGTTTTTGCAACTCCGATCGAACTCTCCGTCCGACACGAGCCGAAAATTACGTGTCGCGCGTGCATCAGTTTTATCAGTTCAACTTCGATTTAAAAAATCACCTCCGCTCGCAAAAGGTGACCGAAGACGTGTAAATATACAGCCCAGGAAACACACCGTATTGCGCCGATATTGGATCGAATCGAAACGATTGTGCCCACACCATTTTGGTTTAGCCAATACTTAACAAATGGGATGAGTCGCGCCGACGCCATCCTGACATAACGTACGCGACGCCGTTTTTGGTTAAGTGTTGAGAGATATCCTGCGTGAATCGGCTATGCCGGAGAGGTATTTCTATTTCTTGACCGCCTAAAATACTACGTTAAAAAAAAAATTAAGCAAAACGGAATCTGCTTGCTTTTAGCCCGAGAAGTCTTTCTCGGGCTAACAGCAAGCAAATACCGTTTTGCTTAATCTTTTTTTTTTTTTAACTGCGCTGAAGCTTTGAAGAAGCTGTGGCGCCCTTATTTCGGGTAGTACAGCCTCACCTGACTGGACCAATAAGTAAACTTCCAAACACATGGAGAAAAAAAAAAGGCAAAGAAGGAACTCAAACGCATAAACAAGACGACGATCAACGAGTTCTACCGAGACAGCATAAGCCACTCCCCGGCTCCACAGTTTTCGAAAGGGAACCGCCGCCACTCGAACAGCAACCCCAAGGTCCCGCACGCAAGGCGACCCTCCCTGTGCAGCGCAGGAGGCAGCAGAGGGAGATTAGCTGCGTTGTCCACCCCCTTTGACCTCGTCTTCTGATAAGCTTCCACACCTCCTTTTGCGTCTTCGTGTGGTTGTGAGCGACTGCGAAGGCCGCTTCTAGCGAATCAGAGGGGTAGAGCGAAACACGTGACCGCTCTCCGTAGGACAAAAACGCTTGGACGAAAAGTTGTCACGCGACCCTTTCTGACGCGCTGATGGGCTCACCGGGGTCATAGCCTTCGCCGTTTGCCAGGTTATGGTGAGTTGTAGGGACCACGCGAATCCGGTTTCCGAAAAGCGTCCTTCAGTGCTCTCCTGTTTTCCGTGCAAGCAGGTCCTGACGAGTTCCATTTCGCGACCGTGGTTTTTCGTCGTGAACGGCGGAATGCATCCATGCCAACTTTTTTATAATGGCCGTTTACTTCGTCGGAGTCTATGGAATTAGTGTGCTGTGTTTGTAGAACGCGTTTCGGCAAAGCATCGGCGGACGTGAGACTTCCGTTGAATGTGATCAACCGCCTTCATCCTCAAGGTTGTGTTTGCGTTGTTTCGTGCTGCGCGAATCAGACTGTGCATCTATCACGACAGAGAGCTGCTCATCGGTGACCGCGAGACTTCCGTTGGATGTGAACTACCGCCTTCATCCCCTAAATTGTGTTTGCGAATTGTTCTGTGCTGCTCGAATCGGATTATGCATCTATCACGGATTACATGAGATCGCTTCCTTATATGTAAGTACTCTGCAAGCATGCTTCTGCTAGTAGTCCTGCCTCCGTCTCAATAGACCATTTTACTGTTTACAAACATGAACTGCCGCTTGCGTCCCAAGTAACTTCCGGTCGTTCCGTCTTTGTGAACGTAGTTAGCAGAGACATGGCTACGGCCAGATGGCCTGCTTGCAATCCAAAAGATGTTAGTCTTGATCGCGAACCCGAATACTCATCACGGCGGAGTGAAACCAACATCTTCTCGAAGCAGAATTTGTCGCGCGGTGTCGAGAGCGTTTTTTTTACCGCTACACGCCGACTTCCTAGTCCGTACTGGTCAGGCAAGTGTTGGGCTCGAAATCTCACCTGTTCGACACCGATTCAAGTCGGTACGTCGTCTAGGAGCGTCTCAACTCTAGTCACTTAGGGCTTTCTGCTGGGCAACCATAAGGCGTTCGTTTATAACAAGCTCATTTACACCCAAAAGGGTTCCGACCAGTACGGTTTAAAAGTCTGCCACGTTAAGACGCGCATGTTTCAAATCAATGTGGCAGTGTCGGGGCGCTGCCGCCAGACAGTGGCGTACCAGGTTTCGGTGCACACCCTTGAATCGCGTTGCCACGGAAATGTCATAGCAACGCGGTTGTTTGCACCGAAATTAATGGCGGCGCCCACTCAAGAAGAAAGGACTAGGCTTCCCATTGGTCAAGAAATGCTCGTCGCGGCTCGTGGCCACGCCTACTTCCGTTACACTTCGCTCCATGCATTGGGGATAGGGACGCCACCTCCTGCCCATTATAACCTCCTTGGAATAGACCTATTGCTATATTACCCAAGCATCAAGGAGAATGCAGGGATTGGTGTTCCACGCGCCGCACGTGCTGGCCTCAGCAGTAGTAAATTTTCCAAAGCAAAAACCTAAAACAAATTGTATCTTGCACGCGCGTTCGTCAACGCTTTATTTTGGTTATTTACTTCGAATATTTTATACGGGGAAGACGTGCACGTGTGGCGCGTGGAACACCAATCCCTGCATTCTCCTTGATGCTTGGGTAATACAGCAAATGGTCTATTGCGGGGCTCACGCGGAACTACAGTAGCGAAACCACGCGGAACTGTGTCGACGTTCTCGACGTTATGGAAATCGCAGGAACTGCGTCCAAGACAGGCAGGTTTTGCTGCCGGCTGCCTGGGCGCCTTTCTTGCTGAGTTCGGTTCTGTTTTCCGATGCCGAGTGCGACCGGCGTTCAACGTGGTTCTGTATTTGTGCATGTCAGCAACATAGCGGCAACATGGTGATGGCAGTGTTGTGGGTTGTGAACAGAAGACTGGAATTATCGCCGATGTGACCGTGTGTTCGCGTATCAGTGGTGTACCAACAAGATGAGATGACGTAAACTGTCGGGCATTGATGCCGCTGGTCGGGCCGTGATCGGACGGGGTGGAGTGTCGCAGGTTGACATTCCGCTTTACATTAAAAAGTTTAATACCACTTGAGGGGTTAGGTGCAATCGATCGACGTGCGGATAGTCATGTTGGAACGCTGGTCTGAACAGTAAGCTCCTATCGTACAGTGGCCAATGTGACTGTCGGTTGTCTCGTGCCCGAGAGCGATTGCGCTCTGGGGAAAGGACTGAACAGTACGAAATCATGACGGAAAGTAGGTATATTTACAGTGTGGAATTTTAGCATGAAAAAAGAATAGTAGGTAAAATCGAAACCGTTTTTTTCATTTTTCGAGCTCTCCACGGCGTAGCTCCGTACACTTAAGAGGGGGCGCACCTCAGAGCCCCATAGAGAATACATTAGGTTTTTCGCCAACTTAGAAAAATTCTCACATAATAACGGCTGCGCGGATCTTCTTGAAAATTTCGGCTTTAAAGACATTGAGGCATTATCGAGACATTAAATGGAACAAATGTTTTATTATAAATTTGATTATATTCTTTAAAAAATCATGAAATTTGTCAAAATCGGCTAATGTGGCACTCTTACGTTCGGAGCGAATTTACAAACTTATTTCAATGAAAACGAAAAAAGTATTTCATTGAATGTCTTCTAAATTTATTACGGAATCGAATAATGTCAAAATTATTCACGTAAGTCGATCTGTTCCGTAACTACAGCGAATATAAAGAACCAAGGTGTCGGTGCTTGTTTTCATTATTTTTAAGGTACCTCTCTCTCCCGTGAGGTGGCGCTCGCTGTCCACGAAATCCAAAGGGCTCAGCCGTATTCATCCATCCATCCATCCATCCATGCGAAATCGTCCTTTCGGCGATCGGCCGGATCGGCACTGTGCAAGGTGTTCTTCCGCGCGCGCCCGTATCCTGTTTCATTCTCCACGCCGAGGCGTGTCTCGCTTTCCTAATTATCGGTAAATAGATCTCCGTGTTTCTTTTTTTGTTTTTTTTACACAAAGTTTTATTTTATTGTTATCTTTCACACTAACGTCCTTCGGCCTTGGGGTCGTGGAAATCGGGGATGAAACGTGCACAGAGTAGATCGTTCTTTGCCTCCTTTATATTTTTCACGGACGTCCTGTGACCTCTGTATGGTTCGTGGTCACCGCAATCTGACGCGAGGAAAAACGGGTCGCCTGCTCTGTAGCCATGGTATTTCTAGGGGAGGGTGATAACTCGCTGTTCTTCTGGAAATTCACATATTGCCCAAAAAGGTGGCATGGGTAATGAATCTGAGTAGGGTATGTTTTTCCGGTGTTTATTTTTGACCAAACATCGGCGCATGTTTTTCGACGCTTACTTTTTAAACACCAGTGTATTATGGTTGAACGTCTCGTGATGACGCTAAAAAGCGTTGATAACCGAGGAAGAAAAATGCGATTGCACAAGAACATTTCAAATTTCCAATTCTATTCACATATTTCATACGCTTTTCTTCTCGTGGGAGCATCTATCCCGACGAAAAATGCCTAAGTCATTGAGCTGTGAACGCATACGCAGTGTACAATCTTTTGGCCTAGAGAGCTATTGCGCACGCTCGAACGCGCTTCACAGCGTAGTAGACAAAGTTGGTGGCACCCAGAAGGCGAGTTTTGGAATGGTCTGTAGTAGGCAAAAGAAACAAATAACAATCAACGGATCTCACTTCCCTAAGTGAAGAGGCGCGTTTCTAAGGTCAGTGGTTCCGGACGACACTAATGTTGTTGGCGTTGTCTTCCAAGAAGCACACCGACCTCTGAATAGGCACTGGAAGAATGGAGGGTCGACGAGATAACATGTTTCACAAACTTCTACAGAGGAGGTGTTTCGAAGAAACTAGCCGTCGCTGGGGCGGGAACATTCACCGTCTGGAGTGTTTTAGTTTTACCCAGGCCGAATATTTTCAACCACGGGAGTTTTTTGGCTGTAACCAATTTTGTATTTTCGTCACCGGCGGATGTTTATCAACTCAGAATATTAAAGTTCGTCCTGAAAAAATTTTTTTTCTTCCTTGGTGAATAGAGGTGATTTGTTCAGTTCAAAAGTTCGCGTTATCAAAATAACAAACATCGAAATGCTGAACACCGGATAATGAAGTTGCTAAAAGGCCAAAGCGCCAGAAGGCAACCCTGAACTGCAACAATATTTATTTACTTCGACTTCAAAACGTATTTTTGTAGGGGAAACTGGACTAGGGCAAGAAAGAATGGAGAATGGAAGGGCCGGAAAGGTAGTTCGGACGAATAGAGTGAGGAGAATAGGGAGTTTCAGCAGATCGTTTCCGCAGCCCGCTAAGCGCCAGGTTAGCTCTGCGTCATCCGCCACGAGACCTTGAACTATGCAGAAAAGACTGGAGCCGTAAATGCTCAGTTGCGGCGCCTTCTTTGGGGATACCGATACAGAGGAGAAAAAATCTCCAAAGCTGACCGGTAACGTCACGCAGGGGAAACGGCAGCCAAATGTTCCGCGCGTAGAAAATCAACTTCCTTTCGAGATACGCTCATGAAGGTGGTGCATATGTTATGTTTGCAGCGACGCATATAAAACGCCTCAACAATCGCGATTCCTTTCAAATTCTGACCTACGCATATGATTATCTCCAACGCGGTCAAAAGCGATGTTTTCGGCACCCCGATAAGTCGTTTTTGTTCGCACTGCGGATTATCGGTTTCCCGAAGTTAGCACAAAGAAGTTCAAAGTGGGGAGTTTTTGTGAGCCTAACAGAAAACGAAGCACCCTAAACATTCCATAGCTTCACTTAGTGGAGTGGTCTACTAATCCTTGGGGTCTCGTGCCTAGTTGTTCTGAAAACGGGGAGAAAAGAAAAGAAGAAACTCTTGAATGTTTTTGTTTAGACCTGAGTGACACCCCCAACCCCTTTCGTAACAAGAGTCGTGACAAATTTCTACCTCTCTCCTATATATGTGGCTTCGTAGGACCGCCAAGCTCGTCAAATAACCCCAGCGAAGCACAAGAAACCGCTCTCTTGCGGCATCACAAAAATATTCCGTAATATGCATATTTCTAACGCACAATAGTTTTGCGAAATCAAGGTTTCGCTCAAATGGATAACTCACACCTACAGTTCGACGCGCAATACCTTTGACGTATTGACTCGCGAGAGATGCCCCCAACACGGCTGAGTCTGGCGGTGTTCCAGACCCAACATCTAAATTTTGTTGCCTTACTTGCGCCATATCGAAATGAAAGCGCATGACAAAAGTGGCGCCCGTTTTCTGCTCGATGGAAATTTCACGCCAGCTCGTTGTCTTCGCTATTACCTTGAGCGTATCCCAGCGATGCGGAGCGTTCAACATGAAAAAAAAAAAAAACGTACGATGGCATCCTTCGTACACTCATTACTTCTATAACACCGAGCCGCCTCGTATCCTTTTGCTTTTCTTTCAAAGTGCTAATTTCTTTCTGTGCATTACGGATGTTACGACGCTAAGTCGGTCTGCACCCTCGAATTTGAACTTAGGCTAAGATCAAGGAAGAACCAGTTTAAATCAGGCAAATATAATTAACACTGTAGCAAAGTAAATCCATCATATCGATCGGAAATACGATTTGACACATTCCTTCTGAACACATACCGTGTGTGCACAGCGAACGCAATACCGAGTCAGCGTGCAAAACGCCGCCACACTACGCTGCCATAACATCTAAGCGATTTTTGCATAGCACCGAAAAGAGAAAACAGTTATTCATTCACATAAACGAAGCAAATTTATTTAAAGCCCGGACACTCCGTACGTTCAGTCTAGCTAAGGTTATCAATAGACTCGACCATGTCATTTGTCGAAACAGATAAAAGACGTTGCTAACGCACGTATTTTACCAACCGACGGTCGCGCGCCTTCAATACGATTTCCAATTGACACTGCGCACCTTGGACACACTTTGGGGAGCAAAACATATTTACATCGCCGCCCGAGGTCTTCATTGAGCGTGTAGTGCTGACCAAAATAAAACGCTAACCTGACTCTCAATCGCTCGCCGCAAAGGACGATTTCGAAAAGGCGGTACTGTACGTCACTTGAGATAGAACACCCAAGCTGTAGAAACGAGCGTCGTAAAAAAGGGGATCGACATTTTTATTCCTACCTCCGAACAGAAACGAGCGCCACCCACTGCATCACCCAGCACACAGGCCGGACTCGGCCACCGCGCGTATTATCACTGAAGTCCGATGCAATGCACACTGAGCTGACTGACCGCAGACATACCAAGCGCGCGCGAGGGAGGGAGAAGCTTCCTCCGCCGGGAGAACACGACACATTTCGAGGATCTATTTCACGCAGCGGATAACACGGACCTTTTCACACTCCGATGCTGGCGCCATCTACATGTCGCGCGTTCAACCATGTCGCGAGCCGCGCGCCATTTGGTGGCTGAAACGGACGAATAAATAGAGGTACCGCGCCCTCTTAACACCTGCCGCAAGTCGCGGCTTTGACTGCATTCAAGTTGATCGAAAAGCGATCTCTCAGCCCGTGAAGCATCACTTCCAGCTGAGTGAATATCCGCTCTACAGAGATTAATTCAAGACGGCAATTGCAGCCTTGCGCGAACAGCACAAATAGAAAAACAAACACTACAATAGAAATAGAGGCTACGACGTGCCGCGCGGGGAAACAAACTCATGGCTTCGAACCGCATTGGAGCGGCTTGATTTATTGGATTTCAAATATTTACGGCATGATCGAGCGTTCGCTTTTTAATAAGAGATTCATCCCTTGAGTCATTCAAAATACTGTCAAAGGTATGACATTGCTAGAAAAAAATCAACATGCTGGGAATATTTTTTATTGCTTATTCAGTCACCGAAAAATTTCGTACGTTCAAAACGACCAGTATAAAAGACGGAAAAGCAGAGCTCGGGTGTAGCGTTCGGGTTAGTGTGCCGTTGAATTGATGTTTGTATGTGCAGTGTATGTGCTCAATGTATGTTCACGTGGTGCTTGTAGTATGTGTAATGTGAAGTTCCGAAGATCCGTAAGCGCAATGGTGGGCTGAAAAAATAAAAATATTTTTTTGTAGAACACAAATTGGGCAGTACCTAGCCCCACCCAGAGCCGTATATGTAGAGAGTTTGGCCATTCGTTGGGAAGTATAGGAGACAAATGAGGAGGCGCCATTGGCCAAAAGCGGGCTGGGCGTGTTCCAGGGCGTCTTCAGAAATTCGAATGTGACCAACCAGAAGCCGGAAATAATACCCTGGCGGTGGTCGCGAGAAACAAACCTGATAACTGCATTGGAGTAACTCTCGATGACTGAAAATAAGGTACACGTGATGTTTCAATCACGCTTATTCAAAATGATGGTGGAAGAGTGCGACTAGCGGAACGATCGACATAAACCGTACGCCAAGCGCCGAGGGCCGGGAATCTGCCGTCCAAGCGGTCACACTCTGTCCGAGCAAAACAGAGTTGAGCGGCGCATTCGTTTCTTACATCTTTCTGCATGATCATGATCAAAACAACATGTGCACCTATTTTCAACCACAAAGAGTTACTACATTTCACTCTTACGCGCTTATTAAAACCATTTACGAACATAGACCTTTGATCAGAACTGTTTCTCGCTACCACCGCTAGGGGATTCTTTTCGGCTTCTGGTTGGTCAAGAGAGCATGCCAAGCCCTCTTTCCGAGTCTGCCGCACGCCCTGGCTCTGCCCGCGCCTCCCATTGACCAAACTCTCTACATATACGGCTCTGGCCCCACCTAGCCTAGCTACTTGCAATTACTCTGCTTGACCCTGCCATCTAGTGGCAAGCGATTTAACCTTTCACGCTACGCGATAAACAGTGGCTTCGAGTTAATTCTTTTGAGAGCGGCTTTTGGTTTCGCGGATTGGGTTTGCCGTTCCTCCGTGATGTGCGGTTGACGAAGTAATAGTGACTCGAGGAACACCAAAGGTAAGACGTAAAGTGCGCGAACTAACTGGGTATCGGTTGTCTCCGTTTAACATCGCAGTGCTGTCGACGAGAAGACTGAGTAACTGCTTTCGAAACGCAAGTTTCTGTACCTGTGGGGGGAATCTGGCTTCGGAAATAAACACAGTTCGCGGAAAGCTCGTGTTACACTTTTATTTGCTGCTATTCTCGCCCCGTACAAGAGACGTACCGTCCTCGTTAAGCCTTATTGAGCTCGATTTGCTCGATTCAGGGCCGCCATAATGAGATGCAGGCGACGGAGGAACTTTGCTCCCCTGCTTCAGGGACGAAAGTTCCTCTCTTTCTGAAGGAACATAGGTTACAAGACCGTTCCTCCCCTAAGGGAGGACTATCGACACCCTTTTTTCTAAGAGTGCAGCTGACCGAAGAAGCAGGACATCGTCAAGCATATCCGGGGAAAGACGGCACCTCTGAGACGATAAAATGAACTTCAGTGCATAAAAGGCTCTCTCCACGCCCACCTGGGTCGGAGGCACTCCCAGGGCTGCTTGCGCCAATGCGTAGAGTTTTGGATTGCGTTCCCTTCTCTCCGCCCAAAACTGCAACACGTTAGCGTCCCTTGAAAGCCGCGGCTCCTTGTCTAGCATTTCCAGGAGGCATGCTATATCAAGTTGGCTACTGGTACCTCGAACGTGCACACCAGCCTCGCATTGCAGAGGTGTGATTCGCCTCCAAGTCTTTGTCAAATGCAATGTGGCCCGATACTTTTGCTCAGGTGCGAGAAGAAGGTGGTAGCGGGGATCCATGTACACTGCTGCACAGAAGACATCCGTGTCAAGAAGTTGTAGCTCCCTGTTTTTCATTGACTGGACCAAGGCATTTGCTAACGGCGACGATATCTGGGAAGTGTCCATGGGACATCTCAGCCATGGTCAGTACAAATCTCCAACAGTGGTCTGTTCCTTCTGCAATGTCTTTGTCGCCACTTCTGGCGGGCGAAGCGATACTGTGAGCATTTCGACTTCCGCCCATACGCCTTTAGTCAACCTGGAGTTTTCTTACTTCGAGGGGAGCCCTCCAGCGAAGCCTCCTAGTTCAAGTAACCTGGTGAACATATGCTGCGTGGGCATCCACCGCGTTGGACAGTCAAGCACTGGTTTCTTCAACCCCAGCTTCAACCCGAACCAGCCGAATTGCCCAGCCGAGGGCCTCGCAGAAGAGCGAGTAAAAAAGAACACTGGTATAGACCTTTCCAAAAACGAGCTTGTGGCCGGAGCCAATTTTGAGCGTTCGTGCGTATGGCGCGTGCTTTGCTCGCTTTCCGAAGCGACGAACACGCACGTGCTGGGCTGTGAAGATCGCACGCTGGACTGTGATTTTGTAAACATTGGAAAGGTCTATAGAGCTCAACGCTAAGGTGGACTGCAGCGGACGCTAGCAGCTCGCCTAGCATATCTAGTGCTAAGAGCCTATATTCCCGGCTGAGCAGAGACGCGCGGAACGTGAAGTCTCTTTGTACGATGATCAGAGCGCTGAAGTTTGAAGATGGCTCGTAGGAATGGCCGCGGTCCATCTTAGGTTGAAGCTGAGCATAAGCAACAAGAGTCGTCGCGTCTCTGAACGCGCCTGAGAGTCTGGACAGAGTATGCGGCAACTCGCGAGGCGCGTAGGACGCCCGCCGTTAGTTCAAAAAAACAAACAAACACAAAAAAGCACGGGAACGCGCGTGGAGGGTGGAAAGGAAGCAATGCTCAGAAGAGCAGTGCGTCTTGATGTTTGTGTTTTTGAGGAGGAAACGTTTTGGTCCTTGCTGTTTCTGCTACCAGAGATCGAAGCTGCTTTGCTGTTTTCTGTAGCTGTAACTGTTGATTGAATTCCTCCTTCCCTTCCCGGTGCTAAACTTTAATTTCGGTCAGATTATTAAATCTACTGCGTTATTTTAAAAGCAGATTAAATGCGCCACAGTATGCCAACTAGTGAAGATTCTAAAATATACATCGGCCTTTGTATCACTTTCTTATCTGATCAGTCGTACAATGAAATCAAGGCGTTCAAAATAAATTGCACACAACTCTACAGAAAGACAAGAAACACCAAACAGGCTTATTAATTGGTCCCTTTGGCTGACATATGAATTGGGTATGCTCTAGTGATAAATTTTCTTTGATAAACCATTTCTGGTCCCCAAGAAAAGGTTGGGACGAATGTGGGCATTTGTTAAAGAATTACATAAGACCAGAAATCCCGGAGAATTTAGTTACTGTGCTCATTTCGTTTGAGTTCTCGAGACAAACTTAATAAATTATGAAGACGGCCGTTATGTGAAAACCTGATAATGGAACGTTACAGAGCTTTCCGCTACGTATTTTTCTCGCTTTTTGACTTCCCACATGAACGAAACACCGCAACATTAATTGATCAGTCTTGCCCGAGGAACGAAAAAAGAATTATTTTTGTCGGGTTTAACTCCGGTTTGCGCGAAAATAATTTTTTCGTTGCATTTTTTTTGCTTATTTTTTAGGTTCCTGTGTTTTTCGCCGCGCATTTTTCACGTGACCTGCCTTCACGTATGAACCGAGAACAGCATGTAAAATATATCGGTTCCGCTCCGGAGCGAGAAAAAGTATTTCGTTCCGGTTCAACTCCGGTTCGTGCGAAAATAACGGTTTTTTCCGGTTTTCGGTTCACGGTTCGGGTTCGGTTCAATACCCTGGAAAAGAGTAAAAGTCAGTTGTTAGCAGACTTGTACGTAGTTCAACTACTCTACTCAAGTTACTGTAGTTTAACTACTTTTCTGAGTAGTTTAGTAACTTTCAATTACATTTTTATTTCGGTAGTTAGTAGCTTACTTTAATTACATTTTCCAAGTAACTTCTACTCAGATTACAAATTAGTTTCGAATTTTAGCGCTTGCTTTGCCTATCAACAAACATTCATGCGCAAAGGAGATAAGATGTTGGAAGATCAGCTGATAATTGCAAAGAGGGGGGAGCATGTGGGGTAGGAAAGGGGGGAGGGAGAAAATGGGTTGGAGAGTCCGAAACCCCCAAAAGTTTCCCGAGCCCCCCTCTGCAACGAATCCCGGACAAAAGCTCACCAGACAAAAGCTCACCAATTTTTTCACAGACCGGGACAAAAGCTTACCAGGAGAAAATTTCATGTTGGTCCTAACACGAGTGCGGACAACTTAGGTGCATGCGTGCGACACTAAAATGCAACGAAAAATTAAATCTGACAGGCGCGTGGTTTGTTGATTAGGGTAGAAACAAATTTATTTATCGGGTGGTTAGAAGCGAATGCAGTCCCTTACTAGCTCCAGCAGTCTTGGTAGATCTTGGTGTACCTGGGACCCCTCGAGAATATTTTTCAGACGATTCTGCAGTCGCAGAGTGGTGTTTCAAACCCGTTTCTCTGAGGGTTCACCTCTCCGGGCTTGTGTCAATGCCGTGGCAACGAGTACCTGATTTTGCTGTAGGAATTCAGTCAGCCTCCAGACACTTGGATGGTCGTGGCTGACAAGCTTCTGAAACCCGGTATTCCATCCTTCGCAGGTGTTGTTCGTCCGGTCTTTATCTTGAAGAGTAGCGTCATCCATATGCCACCGTTCCGGGGGAAACTCCGGTCGTAGTCGGCGCACAATCAGGCAAAGGGAAGAGTTCGCTCTCGGTGCCGTTGCAGGAGGAGCCGAAGCATAACGGAAGGGGCCGTTGACATATGTGCAATCAAAGTAGTTCAGCAGGTGCCCGATGTCGCCGGTAGACTTTTCCCTGATGTAGGTTAGTCCTTCGGGCACACGCTGTGGTGGAGGGACCGCCAGCCTGTCCAAAATTCCGCACAGATTTCTAAATTGGTCATCTGTCTTGTACTTGTCCAAAAGGCCCAACTCCCGTACCTTCAAAATATTTTCAAAAATTCGCAACCCAATGGTTTGTGCATTACAGTTTTGCTTCAGTTTCCCTTCAGATCACCCTGAAATAATCCTTGATTTCAAATGAATTTACGACGCACAATGACGAAAAGAATTTAATTTTTCTAGCCATTCACTTCAAATATTACCATGAACCTTAAGAAAACCCATGCATTAGTAATGAAGAGGCATTGTGCCTAACCCTAATGTTCGCGTTTAGCGTGACATAAGCACAATGAAAAATCGAGATCACCGAAGGGTGACTTCGCTTCTTCGGTCACTCTTCGGGTTCAAAAACTTCGGTTCACGAAGTTTCTTGGGCGTGGCACAACTAAAAAGGTGCTCTGGCATACCATGAGTCAAGCAAGCTTGATTTTATCAGCTCCACTCAGTTTTGGTGACCTATATTTTGGCCCCAAATCCTTGCTTCTCTACATATACACGTTTGCAAGTCCGGTCTCAGGGCGCCGCCATCTTCCTGAGTGGGGTGCGCTCTTGAGCGCGGCCATAATCCGATTATGACGCCTTAGCAAGGCTTCGTAATCGGATTATGACTCGCCCAAGCGCACCCCAGCCAAGCAAGATGGCAGTGCCCTGAAGCCGGATTTGCAAACGTGTATTATGGCTTATCTGTCGAGACCTTTGCATGGGATGGGATACCAGTTCTCCTAAAGATGGTGCATTGTTCATCGCGTCTGCACTTTATCCTACCCTGTGTTCCGCCCGGGTAGCGAAAAAAAATGAGGTGTGCTTTTGTCCGGGTTTGTGAAAAAACGGCTGAGCTTTTGTCCGGTGAGCTTCTGTCCGTCGAGCTTTTGTCCGGTGAGCTTTTGTCCGGTTACCCTCTGCAACAACACTCCTACGAAGCGCGGGGAGCGAACAGGCACGACGCAAGAGAGGCCGAGTAACTGCGGGATTAGCGCCGAAGACTGGCGTTTCTTTGTGTGCCGAAGCTCAAGGAGACTTGACCCATTCGAGGAAAGGGCTGGTTATGCATTTCGACAAAAACCCCGAGACTGGGACAAGAAGGGACGGACAAACACAAAGTCTCAAACACAGCTGAATTTTATTGGACAACGAAAGGTGCTTATATAGGCGTCAAATCTTACACAAATCAAAAGAGACGAAGGGAAGAGAGGGAGAAACCTACACAAAACAAGAGACGAAAGAAAGAGAGGGAGAATTGGGGAAACCCGTGCCACAAGCAGTACAACAAAAAAACAAGCATTACAATAGAACTGAGAACTAGTGAGTTCTTTTATACAAAAACAAAAACAAAGTAGAAGGACTAATGTGCATTAGCCCCCATGAAACCCCAACACTATAACAGGAAGGACGCAACGAACAAATGACCAGGAAACAGTAAAGCGGAATGACCTAAAATCGTACAAAGGCCTCAACACAACAATTGACAAGACGCGCAGACATCAAATTTGTAGGAACTTTCTTTGTTCTTTACTATTGTGAGGGATGACTTATTTACCGCATTCCCATGATTCATGATTGTTATAGATTCTTTTATCAAACGCTTCCGATCATCTTTTTCTGATAAGACGACTGTTGTTGAGTCCCAGTTAGGTAGACAATTATTGCATTCAACTACATGTTTTGATACTTCCGAATAAGGATCTTTGTTTTTGACACAACGTTTGTGTTCGGTGAGACGATCGTTTATACAGCGCTTGGTCTGTCCTATGTAGCATAATCCGCAATCAAACGGGATCATGTATACTACTCCCGACACGCAACTGACCTCTTTTTCCCTGTGTTTTTTAGTGCACTCTGCTCTGGCGGAAGCAAACGGAATCAAACGATTCAGTCTGTAATCATTGCTGAAAACCGTGCTAATACCATACTTATTACACAATCAGGTTCGTTGGTTGAACCTTCTAGAGACGGGTACGGACCGAATGTAAACCCGGAGGTTGCAAACACGGGGAGGCACATAACCCATTACCCGCTGTCCTCAATGAAGGCGCAGTTCTCGAAGATTCACCAGCTCTTCCTGAAGCACAACACTGCCGTTCCTTCGAGCGCGTCGGTAGAACGACTCTTCAGCGTCGCCGGAGATGTATTTTCAAGGAAGCGGGGAAACATAACTGATGAAAACTTCTACAGGCAGCTGCTGCTGAAGGGCAATGACTACTAAAAAAGAAAACAATAAACCATGAAACAAAAACAGTTGTGTATTTGGTCGTCAAAGTAACGTGGAAAGTAACTCGTTACTTTTGAGGTAACTCACGCGTTCCTTTTGAGAATCGGTAACGAGTAACGTATTTAGTTACTTTTTTGAGCGAGTAACGAGTAACGGTATTTAGTTACTTTTTTTGGGTAACGTGTACATGTCTGCTTATTACCAATGAATTTAAGATTATGCGAATTGAAAAAACGGAAGAACCACACGCTTTGTGGGTTGAAGAACACTTTGGCACTTTTTCTTGAGGGAGATGAGAAACAACATCTGATTGAACACGTAATCTTGAGGGTACCCAGTGGCTCTAAAACGGTCAAACAGGCGCTTGAGAGCAGACTCAATAAAGTGGGAACATGATTTTTTCAGAGCAATTTTGACCAAATTGCGTACTATGCCAGCCTTTACATGTTTTGAGTGACAACTGTGAAATGGAAGGAGAGGTTTTGCATTTGGCTTGCCGTATTCCCAGCACAAACTGGATGGATGTCTCAGCTGTAGATCTAAAAATTGTAAGTTACCACCCTCTGGTCTATCTACAGAAAACTTTAATTCAGGAGAACTGTTAAGAGCAGCCTTTTCAAGTGATGCCGCTAAATTGGAAACGGTACTGCAGATCAAAAGGTCGTCGACGTATCGCCTTACAAGAACGTCGCTAGGAGAACGGTTCCGGATTATATCATGGAGCTTTAGATTTAGATAACTTAAATAAATCTCTGACAAAATTGTAGCAACTGCCGAACCTATGCATATTCCACCTTTCTGAATGAAATCTCGATTATTGTGTTGAACCACAGTTGCTTTTAAATATAGTTCAAGAATCCTAAGGAAGTCGGCTACCCCAATCCCAGAATGTGACTGGAATCTGACAAGATTGTTTTCAAGAAACTGACCTACGCGTACGCGACCTAGCGAATAATATAAGTCTTTGATATCCATCGAGAAAAGAGTGCAGTGCTTACTATGAAAAGGCTCCAATTCTGTCACTAAGTCATCTGAGCAACGTAGGGTCAATGGACTTCCGACATCTAAACCACTCAAGGCCTTCTGAAGAAAGGACGACACTAGTTTTTGCCAAGTGCCGTTCTCATTTACCACAACTCGAAGAGGAAGGTCCGCCTTATGTTCCTTCAAGAAAAACTTGATTCCAAAAGTGTCTTTTGAGGTTACATTCATTTTGGAAACCAAGGCAGGAAATTCACTGTCCATCATTATTCTAACAATTTCCCGCTTAATCTGTTTTAGGTTTTCATTGAACTGCTTAAACAACCCCTCTATGGCTAAGTCTGATATTTTTCGGAACTCATTCATTGGTAATACAGCATAATACAGGAGGTGGGTGGTGCACGAAAGCACCCGATGTCAAAATCCCCATGTCATATGCCCCGCGGCAAACGCCCCGCCCTTTTTGCCCCGCTTTCAAAAGCCCCAGTTTCAAAAGGCCATGACGCGAATCCCCCGTGTCAGGGGGCCGCGACCTTAGCGCGAGTGCGGAGCATTCTGTATTTAACGAAGAGACAGTAAGTGTGCACTCGAGCTTGTGTAACAATTATGCCGTACTCGGGACTCAAGGAACAAATAATCGAATAAAGCGTCCCGTTCTTCAGGCGTACACTATTTACATTCACGTCTTGCGACGTTACAAGTGAGAACAAACAAAAAATATCAGTTGCTGGCAAAAAATTAAAGTTACAGTTTTTAGGAATAAGCATTGAACCAAAGCTTTCGTTGACTCTGAAGCACACGCGGATTCACAGCTACGACGGTTCTGTCAAAACGGTTAACCCGCAGCTCATGGCGCCGTACTTGTTACGTAAATAGCCCCAAACGCCAATTCATTTTGTACGTCGTCCTAAAAAATATTTGTACCCATCTAGGTAGATAAAGTCTATAATTCGATGTCTGAGTATACCTCTATGACAGCAGGGTGCATCGCTGGTTATGCAAGCTTATGCAATTGGCCACTTGTAGTACGTCATTCTAAGTTTTTTTGTGGGTGAAGGTAACCTTATTGTGTTGTTTCTTTCACTTAAAAGAGTTTTTGTATACCCTCAACGGATAAGGTAAAAACAAAGAACAATGCTGGTTGAAGCGCAAGGGGGGGGGGGGGGGGGGGGGGGGCGCGGGCAGTGTGGACGGGGCTTTCGGCACGGGGGGAATACGGGACGGGGTAATTGAACGAGGGGTTTTCGAAAAGTAGGGCTAATGACGCGGGGCTTTTGCGACGGGGATTTTGCACGCGGGCCAATCGTGCTACACCCCAGGAGGTGCACACACTGCGTCCTCACTCAAAGGAGGCAACAAAATGCAGCACCTACTCTGAAGCTCATCTGGTGCTCCCGTAGTTTGTGCTGTACTTGAAGAATCACGTGCGAAAGGGCAACGCAAAGGGGACCTTTTTGCGTTGCCTTTCCTCCCAAAACATAGAGTATGCAGATCTTCAAAGATTTGAAGATCGTTAGAGAAACCTTAGTATTCCCTAACGTTTTTATAAAAAAAATAATAAACAAGCAGTGTTGGGAAGTACTTAAGTGCCTGGTACTTAAAGTACTACTGTTTAGAAAACTTGTACTTTATTTGAAGTACATTCTCTGGGCATGTACTTGTACTTTCCGTGGAAAGTAAAACTCCCGACTTCAATGTACATTCCCCGAATTTTAAACAAAAAATGGCGTATCGTCGTGTGAAAATGCGCTCTTTCAAGACGTCATCTGGTCATTTCTCTGAGCGAAGTAATGGCGGCTATAAGACCGACACAAATAAGTGGCTTATCAGTTGATTCTGTGAAATAGCTTGTCAGCGAGAGTAAAACAACTACTCTGTGGCGACTTGACTTTATATTTGCTGCCATTTCCGTAAAAAACTGATGCACCTCCGCTAACCTCTGAAGCAATGCGTACCAGTTAAAAAAACACTGTATATGGAATAAATGGGCGTCATGAAAGATTCTGTTAAATGTACTGGCACTTTACCTTCAAATATATTGTATTTATGGTACGTTACTTTAAGTACATTGCACCCGGTGTACTTACTGCTTTACTTGAAGTACATAACCTCTAATTTACTTTGTACTTTACCTCAACCACTTGTTAAATGTACTTTACGCAACATTGTAAACAAGCAAACACTGTATACAATTCAAGCTCACGCAGTGATAAACCTCAAAGTAGAAATGACACATTTGCAGTACATCATTGGCCAAACAAACAAGAAAGTACAAAACAATTAGGCACGCAGAAGCAGCCCTTAGCAAAAACTAGGTTACTTTAAGTATACTTTATGGTCTTTTAAGATACTAATTCCCAAGAAGAATACTAAAATCGTCCTTAAAGGATGCTAGCCAGAAGTAGCCTTGTACTATTAGTGTCCTTTCTTAGTATGCTTGAAGTAAGTACTGTAATAGTATACTTTTAGTAAACTAGCTAAGACCTAAGTAGCTCCTAAGTTCATGCGAAGCGTCTTACTAGTAGCCTCCCCTGGGTATCTTTTAGTGCACTAGAAGAACGTTATGGAAGTAAGCTGGAAGGATCTTGTAAGTATTCGTGCAGTGACTTATTAGTTGCCTCCCTAAGGTTTCTTTTAGTGAACGAAAAGTTTACTATGGAAGTGCGCTGAAAGGATAATCGGAGCCTGCACCGAGCATCCTTAGCTGCGCTCACCATGAAATGAGGACAACATTGGGCTTCGTCGCTGTGTCTTTGTGTCATGAAATGGCGTCAGCAGCTCGCGTTGTTTCGAGCGCTGTGGTGTTCTAGTGCTGTACGTGAGCCCTCTGATCAAGTTCTCAGCGTTCCGGTAGCAAGCGTGACCGACTACGTCTGCGATTGCACCGTCCCAGAATGAGTGTAGCGACCATATTATACGCTGCGCACACGCCGTGAACGCGCAGCTCCCCGGCGTGGCGATCCAGAAATGAGCCGCCTGGAAACGACAACAATAGTTGCGTTGACGCAGTGGTTACCCCTCACAAGAGCGCAAGAACAACTGTGAAAGGTACGTTCAGTTGCTATCTTCAGGAATGTGAAAGGTAGCCACTGCAGTGTCAGCGTAGTTGTTGTCGTTTCCAGTTCGCTCTGGTGACACGGACGTGGTGAGCAGCCTGCAACAGCGAGTGAGATACGCTATCTACCGTATTTGTGTTTCCATCGTTTAATCTTCAGTGCTACGTGTTATTGGCCCCACCAACATCGACGAGCAGTCTGCTGTCATCGATAGTTCTCAGTCGGATTATAAAGCAGTGCAGTTCGTGTATTGGTGCACCGGGTCGCGAAATCGGTGCTCCTGAGCTTTGTCGACGCAGAAAAAACAAGCTCTATCGTGCCTGCATGCCTCTGAGAGCTCCGCGTGGATTCATTGCAGTGTTAAAATTCGAATGATTTGGGATCTCTTGCTGTAGTGAAGCGTATGAGTTCTTGGCATTTCTATCAGTCGTGAGCGTGACCGACCACGCTTGCAAATACGTCGCGTTTTAGACTTAAGCAAGGTGGCGCAAGCTACCGCCCGTTAGAAGTGCGTTGCAAGGTGCCGCAGTAGTATCCATCCAATCATCAAGATGGCAAGATGGCGCCGGCTTGATTAACCGTCAGTTTTTCTTGTCTTTAAATAAACCAGTTTGTTTACGAACGTTCGATGATATTACTTCGAAATCTTTAGCATTCAGGAGTGGGATTACCGCTGAGCCTTCCCGGAACAGTGGTGGTTGCGAAAGCCACGTTCACGCCGACGAACGTGAGTCTTCTTCACGGGCGGTGGTGCGCGTTTATTGTTTCCGCCACCGAGGAGAGGGCGTTCGGTGTTCCCGTTGACTCGACGAGAAAGGACAGCCATGGCCGCGGACCGTGAGCTTGTACGGACCCTAGCGTCGCAACCGGGCTTCGCATCGGTGACCGCGACGCCGGACTTGACGGCGTCCATTCCCGCCTTCTCTGACTCGTCGGCAGCGAGCGCCAGATGCCGATCTGGAGGATGGCTACGGGGAATTTAAAGACATCTTATTCACCTTCAACGAAGTCACCAAGCACTATCGAATGGCCAGGCAGACTTTTCCGCCCCGGATGGGAAACTCTCCAGGTCTCAGGCAATCACGCTTAGAATGTTGCAGACTAGATCATATCCCAGTTTAGCTTTCTTCAGCAGTATTGCTCCGGATACCTTCGAGTCTACCTGCCCGGACTGCGGGTCGGTTAGCAGCTTCGATCAGATGCTCTGGCGGTGCCCCTCGTTACAAGGGCCCAATCAAGTCACGGAGGAGGAGTGTAGCTCTGTCATCACGAGTTCCGAGCTTCTCCCACAACTCCGGGCTGTCCAGAGAGCCCACGATGCGGCAGTGAGGCTAAGCCTCCCCCCCCCCCCCCCCCCAACGTGGGAGCGCAGAGAGCACTCCATGACGTTGCGCTTTTTACGCTGTTTGATTCCTTCGGCTCATAACATCGGCCGCGCTCGCCTAAGATGAAATGAAGTATAGCCCTAACTCCTACGTTATTCAACTTCTATTCTGCAATGCAGATACATAGAGAAATGCATTTGTTCCAGAAAGGTGCTGCGGTGGGATGGTGTAGTGTAGTTCGTGGCTAATGCATATGGCAATTTTGTGCTCCTCATTTCGTGTCATTTTGTAGACCTTTTCTTAGCTCGAACTCTTTATTTATTATTAATGCCGCTAAAACGTAAATCCCTGTAAACCACATAGTTACTGAACGGTAAAGACTGCGTGCCATGCTTGACAAAGGCCGTCTGCACGAAATAAACTCGGTTTTGTCGTAAGGGCGCATCTCAAACTCGTCTTAAGCTTCTGTGTCCCCTACAGTGTGGGGAGATTGGACAACAGAGCCGTACCTGTCTCCATTCAACTCCTTTACAGCGTTCGCCCTGCAAAATTCGACAGTTTAGGGCTTTGTGAGAGGATGTTATTTTGTTATTTTTGCAAGTAAACTTCTTTAAACCACAGTTGTTTTTTTATTGTTGGTGGCTGTGAGGTATTGCGATACAAGCGATACATTGTAAATGTATTTTACTAAGATACAAATACATGTCTCAAATGTATCTCGATACAGAGATACAGATACTCGAAAATATCTCTAAAATACTATAGCGACTCATTTGTATCGCGACACTGCCCATCCCTGCGCCGCGGGAATCCGTTTAGATAGCCCGTCCCCTGCTTTGAGGAGCTGGTTTTCTGCACTCGGTAGTTTCTAATAAAATTACTTCTTTTTTTTTTTCGGGTGTTTTACGCGCATGTGCAGCGACGTTTTCAAGAAGATGAAAAGTAATAGCACTTTTTTATAACCACATTTTGGAAAATGATTGAAATAGAGTAGCGCAGTTTTGTAACGCGAGTCGTGTTTTACACGTGGCAGACACGTTGCTTTTAAGCGATGAAACGCTGCGTCAGGATTCTGCGCGTTCAGAGACGGCGTACATGTCTGAAATGTTAGTCATTAGGGTTATTCCCTGATGCCCCCCCCCCTCCCCCCCCCCCCACGATTATGCTTTTTCTCTCCTCTGTCGACGAAGCTCGATCAACGAAGCGTTCAAGGCTGGCGCCTCTCACGTGGACACCTAGCAAACAAAGGAGTCGGGATCCGGGAAAGGTGACCATCTCGTTCCCAAGCCGGACACACACACCCAGAAGAGATTGAACCATAGCGGTGACGTTCGTGCCTCAAATACGCTATTGTCCGTGTCCGTTGCCCACCTTGAGATAAGACCTGTGCGCCTAAGGAGGGGAGGAGGGGGGGGGGGGGGCAGGGTGTTCGGGCTTTCAAGTAGAGACGTGTATCACCGCTTTCTGGTTTCGCGATGACACACAGGTCGCAAACTATTGTTACAGAGTTAACTCCTTTGTTAATGATTCCGACATCCGACTTAACAAAGCACAGCAACTGCACTGTCTAAAAGTTCACTCTTGTGCACATCGTTGACCTTTGACTAAAAATCGCCCCCCTTGTCTCATTTCGCGGGTATATAAACGGACAGGATCGCCGATTTTGTGTGTGCAAAGTGATCTTCCATCATGACGACCGCTTCTCTACCTGCCGGACGAGTGGACCCCGGCGTCTTTACGCTCATTCCGATATTGTCGGATCCCCGAGCGCTGCTCGGGTTTTGCCGAATGTACGGCCTGAGCCCCGTCCCCCCACCTCAGCCCACACCGGACTCCGCACCCCGTCGACGCGGAAGACCTGCCGCTACTGACGAACTTTGGGGCACCTGCGGGGTGCTCGGCTTCAACCCCAAGGCTCCGAACTGCGGTGGTTCGGTGATCACGCGTTTTCGGGAAAACCCGAAGGGCGCACGTCCAACTTTCCGGTGCGGCTCCTGCAGGAAGGAGGTAAGCGTAATCATGGCGTGTGATATTTTCGTGTTACGCCTAAAAAGATAATACGCCGTGCCTTCACAATGGCCACTCAGCAGGCCCAATTGTTTTCACATTCTCTTGTCTAACAGTTCACATATGAACGCAGTTTTGTGCCCGCTAATAGTTTGAATTTTTTATTTCAGCTTTCGCAGGAGAATGGCGTGGACGTTCTCCGTGGCGGGCCGTCCCGGCCATCTTTCTTTTCGTACGTGGACGTCGAAGGCCGCCCCAACGTCAAGCTCTCCCGGAGGGAGATTCTGTGGATCTGCTTCTCCCTGACCAAGGGGTACTCCAGTATCCAGACGGCAGAAGCCGTGCAAGACGTCTTCCCGATGGGAAATGACGTCCTGTGCGATTGGAAGAACTTCATTAGGGAAGCCGTCGCCGACGAGCTGGCGAGTCGGCCCCCACTGGGAGGAGTCGGCGAGGTCGTCCAGGTGGACGAGTTGCTCTTCCGGGGCAAGCGGAAGTATAACCGTGGACGGCTTCTGGCGGGCGACAACGTGTCTGGTTGCAGCAGCGACCACTACCGCGGGACCGAGGACAAGGGTCCTTGGATTGTCGGCCTGATTTCGGACTCTACGGGAGAGCTTCGTCTGTTCGAGGTGAAGAGGAGGAACCGGAGGACCCTGCACGCCATCGTAGCCCGGAACGTCTACCCGGGAACCACTGTAGTCACGGACAAGTGGAAGGGCTACGATGGCCTGTGGACGGTTCACAATGAACTGGGGCACATGGTGCTCAACCATCTCACCGTGAACCACAGCGAGAACTTCGTGGACCCCGAAACCGGCGCTCACACCAAGAAGATCGAGTCTGCCTGGACTGCCCTAAAGCAAGACCTCCTCAAGAGAGGCAAGGGGACGAGCAAGACCCTGCTACCGTCGCACCTAACGTGGTACTGGTGGAATTCCATCAACGGCCGAACCAGGTGCAGGGACCCCTTCCTCAGGCTTCTGGAAGCCATCGGCCGGAAGTATCCGTGTGCCTGAACACGCCCAGCAAACGGCCATTTTTAGGGCCACCCACTCCAGTTCAAGCAGTCCTCCAAATAAACCTTTGGGTTTATTTCCAAGCACCAATTGAAGCACGCTTTTTTATGTTCGCAAGGTATTTATCGCCGCAGATAAACCAAGGAAGCAATTATTACGGGTCATGAATTCCCGCGTACGCGGCGCGAGCACGTTTTTACGGTGACGTCAGAAAACGCGCAAATATGTAAACAAATAGCGCGAGCGCAACGCGAACAAGCGTCGTCGGCGGCGAGGGTAGCGCGCTGGTAGCGCGACGACACCAGTGACCTGACGCTGGCGGCGTAGAAAACGCGCTACGCTCCCCTACAGGCCCCCCCCCCCCCCCCCCAATCTATTTACATCCTCTCTCTCTGTTCACGCATTTCCCCATCCGCCTCCTTCCCCTCTCTTCGTTGAAATCTTCTCCCTTTCCCCCATACACCCGCCGGAGTAGCGGCAGTCTGGCAACTATGGTCAGCGGGCAACCTTGGTCTTGCTGATTTTTTTTTCTTGAAATCACTCGTTGCAGAAGAAGCAGTCCACAAGAAAAAAAAAAAAATTATCGAGGACAAGCTTCTCAAAAAGCTTTGCCAGGAGCTGAAAGGTCGCAGGGTATGTATACCCTCCGGGCAGTCAAGTTTGGTGTGACACGTTGCGCCATCTAGCTCAAAATATTTGCAACACTGAGAAGGCCCTTTCGCCAGCCTGCTTGCTCGTGGGGCTGTGCACGCATCAATTTGAAGGCGTTGATTCGCAGAAGAGCTAACACCGAAGTTGTAGGTACTGTTGCGTACCGGACTGTCGCAACCCTGGAAGCTTGGCAGACGTGAAGCTCCGCAGCTTTCCGTCGAAACCGCGAAAAATACAACGCCGTCGGAGATAAATAAATGCCATAAAGCGTGTAAAATAAGCATTCCGTTCACATTGCCTGACTTGAAATGCATTTCTAAATGCGCTATTTGACTCGATATTTGGAATTAATGCGCTCGAAGCCCGGCGTTGTCTTTCAATTCGATGCGATGACTCTAGAATCAGATCGGTCCTCTGACACTCTCACTGCTCTCTGCTCCACGGACACATCTTGATCGAACGACGTTTTGCGGACGTTTGATCGTAGTTACCGAAAACCGAAGTGAGCGTTTTCTCCGCTTCGCCGATTGCAGAACGAACTGTCGTTTGCGCCTTTAGCATGATCGCGTAGCTGCCCAAGATGGTTGCTCTATTTCAACCAGTGTCTATGCGGTCCTAACTTCATTCCTGCTGCGAAAAAAGTCTACCCAAGAAATAATTAAAAAAATGCACTTACCCCGCGAGAAAAGGTTATTCATGTGGCGTTTATTTCTGTTCTATGTAAAAGTGAACAGCATATTCAGTCGACGAGAAGGAGCATCAGCTTGCGCCGAACAACTGCGTACGACACCGTCTAAACTACAGCCAGCTTGAACGAAGAACACCTTCCTCGGACTCTACAATCGTCTTCCACACGGCAACGAGGGGACTGGGAACAAGCTGATCACCAAAATGAGGTCAGCTATTCATGCGGGAAGAGTTCACTTGAAAAAAAAAAAAAAAAGGTGGGTAAGGATGAGAGGAAGGGGGGGGGGGGGACGTTTTAGTCCCGCTTTTGCAGTGCGCTTTTGTAGAGGAGGGAAGCTCGACGAAGTCTTCGCTTTTGTTATCTTGAAACGCGCGCAAACAACGTAAAAAAAAATGTTTTTGTTTATTTGCTCTTACTAATATTTGGCCGTGATATTATGATGTTCAATTTTGTTCTGCTAGCTCCCGTTTTGGGTCGTCTCTACCTATCGAGGAAGGCACCTACGCGTACTAAAACTCCCTAATGTTAGAACGACACAACCACACACGGATGCACATTTATATATTTAACCTTTGATAGATTCTTAAAACAGTCGGTAGTGTAACGCGCGACAACACAACGCTCGGAGTTGGTAATAACGCAATCTCGCAAGGGTATGCCGGCGGCGCTGCCGATTTTAGCCGTCCCAGTATTGCCTCATTTGGCCACGGTGGCGCTGATGACCAATCGACGGTGGCGCTCTCTAGAACACTGCCCAGAGCCTATAAGAGCATTTTTGTTAGAAAGTGGTAGTTTTATGGAGAGCTTATCAGTATTCATATAATGTTGCCATTTTGGTGCCTGGTTAGATATATTTTTATCAATGTCATTATTGCTTTTCTAAGTGTACTTATCATTTATTAATTCATGCCAACTGCAAGCTGTTTAGACCACTGAAGTAATTGGAGACGGCAGATATACTGGTTCCGTAACCTTTGCACTGTGAGGGCAGATGACATGTGATGTTATTTTCCTCAGCATTAGAAAAAGTTAATGGACAACGGGAATGCAACTTTGCGGGTTTGTCAGAGGTCACTTCTGGGAAGCAGTTTCTTAGGACTTCCATTGTTATACTTTGTTGTACAACTCTGATAATCTATCATTACTGCTTATATCTGCTGTTTATAGCTTGGCACATCTTCTGGGGACCCTGAGGACGTTGCATCACAAGCTCAAGGGCCTGTCGCTGTACCTGCCCTGGCCTCTGCTGAAGAGGTTGAAGCTAGGTCCAAGCAGGCCCGGATAAAGGAGGGCAAGACCAGGCGAGACCTGGCCAACGATGTCGAGACCAGGACCAGTGAGCCTGAGACTGGGGCCGAAGCCAGGGCCAATAAGGCCAAAGCCAGGGTCAACGAGGCCAAAGCCAGGGCCATGGCAACGAGGTGCAAGCCAGTGCCAACGAGGCCGAATACAGGGCTACCGAGACTTAAGCCAGGATGGAGCAGGTTGAGAGCAGGACGGACCTGACTGAGGGACGCTGAGGCTAGGGCGGCCGAGGCCAGAGCAGAGGAGGCCGAGGCCGTAACATAGCGGCCTAGCTGTGCATCCGGACGTATGTTGAAACAGTATAACCTAACTGCCCGATGTCTCAAATTCGCGACATAGCAGATTTTGTGCTTAGGAGTTCATTTGCACCAAAAATAGCTTCACTAATCGATTACATATACACGTTTGCAGGCACGTCCTTTGGGAGCCGCCATCTTCCTAGCTGGAGAGAGCGTGAGCTGCGCCATAATCCTGTTACAATGCCTTAAAAAGGCGTTGTAGTCAAATTATGGCGCGGCCCACAGCGCACCTAAGTACATCCCAGCAATCAAGATGGCGGTGCCTCGAGGCCTTACTTACAAACATGTATACAAAGCAAAAAAATAGTTTAAAACATTTTTTTGATGGACACATTGCTCTAATTTCCTACATTAAATGGTTAGCAAGCTTCTTCGTATCCCGAAATGAGTAGTACTGCTGCTACAATTCTCTGTGATTCCATAAGTTTTTTTTTTATTTAAACTGAGTGCAGATACAGGAAAGACTTTTTCGAAATCAGGGTAGACAATATCTGTGACGGTGAAGCACTGAATTGTGGTGCTTTAGCCAACCCTGTTTGGGCTTGGAGGTCTACTGTCTATGTTGACACACAATGTCAATTTTCATGCCTCAATTTGCTGTTCTGCTTACAGGAATAGCATGTGCATTGCTCTTTAAAGTTGCAGCTGTACATAGGTGAAATGAGGACGCTCATAGTATGATATGGAGTGGCAGCAGCAATCTGTCTCGATTTGGGAGCTCTTTGCGAAGTGGCGTGTTGACAGTGAGTGTCCGTGTCGAAAGCAGTGAAATATGCACAAAAACACTGAATGTGTGCTAGAAGCACAATTTTGCAAACAAAAGTAACTTTACTGAACTGAGCTGACTAAGGTCAGGGAATGAGATTTCAGGGGTATTGGGGTGCGAAGCAGTCTGAATGTAGAGCAATATTTCTAGTGCAAGTTAAAGGGCTCGGATAACTTCACAAACGGTTTCTTTATGGTGAGTATACACATGTCGAGCAGAGGATTTCAGGCTTGGATTTCACAGGTTCATGCTTTTCCACCATTTATTTTAAAAGTTTGAAGTCTAGGGGCAAGTTTGGTGCAGTATCTGCAATTCTGCATTAATCGTGTGAACTTTCAATTTTCCTTCATGCTAAAGCAGGTGTAACTTATGTGTAACTTTAAAAGGGACTATGATGCCAGTGTGGACTGCTCTTAACCAGTAATTTTCTTATAATTTCATGCTTCCTACCGGCAGGTGTGCCACCCCTTGTTGAGGCTATGGAGACTCGTGGAGTGGCGGGCCCTGTGGTTCAAGGGGATGTTGTGGAGAACATGGTATGTAACAATTTTCTTTCTTCACATCGCGGTTAAATATGTGCATCTTTTATCTTGTCTTTTTTGTATAGCCCTAATGGCCAATGACGCCAGGCGTCAAATTTGAGCAGATTATTTGTATGCTCGAACCACTACCGCAGACTTTTGACGCCGGGCGTCAGAAGTCTGTGGAATATCCGGTGGCAAGTGGATTGGTCAGAGACCTTTTTTTTCTGCTAGAGAAAACTTTCCAATCAGAACGAAAGGCAGGAATTGTATTGCCAGATGTCCCACCAGGGAATGCCAGCTTATGTACAGCAGGAAAACGAATTTCGGTGACCCGAGGAAGTCTCGTGCAAGGCTCTGTCACATGCCTCCTCAGCTTGCAATGGCCTTGCCGCTTGCCTTCCTTCTCTTGCTCGGCCTTTTTCTGTCGTCAGCTGCAGCCGGTTTGCGACAGCACGCTGCCTTTTGGTGCCAGCGGAGGCAGGTGCAGCTTTTAAAAAAAGGTCTATTGTATCTTTTGTGATATGAGACGTTCACAGATTGTTTTAAATCTCACTTAGCAGACGACACACCAATGTCTTTTTTGTTGTGTTTTCGTCGGTGATTGACACTTCATGGCAGGCGAAACCAACACAACCTAGACGAACTCGAGGCCCGAGCACTGATTTTGCAGGTCACATAAAAGGAGTTAGTGCGAGCGCGGATTGAACACGAGTGTCATGTCAGCCTTGACTGCCCATTAAGTGAGAAAACGAGTCACACCTGAACGATGATGCTTCACTAATGTTTAATCTTCAAATCTGTGCTCTGCTTGGTCACACTTTTGGTGGCAGAAAATGCAGTGCTAAGTCTTTGTATCTGGGTGGCGTTGAGTCCCCAAACTCTTCTTTTTCTCGCACTGACAGGCAACATGTTTGCAAACAGTCTTTTAGCTCCTTCACTCTCGTCAAGACGAAAATTGGACCCCAGTGCTGTGGACAGCTTCCGTTTGATGCTCGCATATTTCTTGGTTGTCACTGAGCAATGAGCACAGGTAACCTACTCTTATTAACGCATGGTGTTTGTTACAAGCTGACCTCCTAACTTCTCCCACCGACGAGCACTGGCACGGCAGGGTTGTGCTAGGGGAACTGATTTCCCAGATACATCATACGGGCACGGCAGGGGGCAGTAAGTCTGAACAGTTCAGTCTTTTTTTGGCGAGCTAATTCGGTCAGCAGCAAAGATTGTTTTTTAGAATTGTGAACGAACCATAAGTTTTAGCAAAAGATGTGCCTATGAGAGAGGTTCAACTATTAGAACCATTGCTATACTTACTGCCCTTATAATGTGAGGCCTAAGTGTCCACGTTCCACCAGCTTGTGTGAAGAGGTAGGCATTGGAATCTATGGAAGAAGCTTAGCAATGTTAAGGCATAGATAGGTAATGGTTCTTGAAACAGTGCTAACTTTATTGTTGGTTTCATTTCTGATTTGTGTCGTGTTGTCTCTGTTTCTGTCGTGTCCCTAAATCTCAGTGATTTGCTTTTTCATGGTTTGCAAGGTTTCAGCAGACCCGTCCTTGTTCTTTAAAAGTTTTTTATTTATTAAATGCTGTATATGTCTGTTCATGCAACACTCTATAAAAAGCCCGTGCGTCTACCTTCCCACACAACACTCGGAGAGCCAATCACCGCAACTTACAAAGGCAGCTCAGCGAATGACGATGCCGAGACATATGTTTAGACCAAAAAACGCAGCCTGAGTTGTGACATTAAGCAATGAAAAACGTCACGATTGCATTGCTTAATGTAACAACTCAGACTGAGTTTTTAGGTCTAAACATATGTTTCGGCATCGTCATCTGCTGAGTGGCCTCCGTAAGTTGCAGTGATTGGCTCTCCAAATGTTGTGCGGGAAAGCCGACTTAGGTCATTGCAACAATGTCAGGACTGCTTTCTGTTGATCATTGTCATAACCTAAATAGAGTTCTGTTAGAACCCTGGGAACAATTTCTGCAACTGAGATATCCCTATTTCTCTTTTAAGCATGCCTTATGAAGTCTGGGAAATGGCTGGAAAAAGTGTATTGGGTTCACTATCTTTCGTTGATTTTCCAGGTAATACTGCCGCACTCCACGAATGCGGCCGCCGGAAGTTCTCATTCGGCCACTTTAGGGCACGCAGCATTCAACTGGGTGAGGCGTTTTCAAAGCTTGAAAAACAACAATTACAGTGCTCAGTCTCATGTGACAAAGATATGCAGAACTTCTAAATAGCCTTTAAGCTGACAATCTGCTGGAATCTGAGGAAGATATTGGATCTCAAAGGCTGTGTTCCAGAACTTACTGGATTCGACTCTGGAGTGAAGGTATTGTACCCTGGCCTTCGAAAACCTACCCGCGTCTAGCGTTGTTCTGCCTGTGTTGTCACGTGACGTGACCCGTTGGTGTAACTCTGATTGAATCTAGTAATATTTGTGACACAGCCAAAGTTTCGTTTCGGTGACATACCGAAGCCGAAACTAGCGGCTTAGCATGTTGGCATCACTGTTAGTGAGCTGCGCGTTGACGCGGTGACGTAATAATTGTCATCCCGCGGTACCCACCACCGACTCAGTTGCACGAGGACTTCCAAGACAATGTAAGCGGCACATTTTTTAATTATTTGTTTTTACCACTTTGTTTTTTAAATATACACCAAAGGCAGTAAGATTTAGTCTGTCTGTATAAAGTTGCCAGTTGAAAAGCGAATTCGACTGCTATTAATAATAAGACGCATTTAGTCCCGGTGCAGCGTCGCTGCATTTCGAGATTTGTTTGTTGCTCGCACACAAAATGGAAAACGAATGGGGGACAGATGTTGTTCACAAGCAGATTAAGTTAAGCTGGGTGCCTGGGATCGATCGACGCCTGTTGATGTCGCGCAAATTTCATGTATTTCAATGTTTTTCCGTAGGCGTCCTAGAATTATCACGCACCTAAAGAGTTCCTGGGTGTTCGAAACAATAATGAAAAAGTTGAAGTATGTCAAACTTACGCGATTTCAGCGATATGAACAACAGCCACTCAATCGCAGGCCGCAGCAGCTCTAGCAAGCGTACATTAGGGTGCCTTTATGAGCGCACATGAAGGCACCCAGCCTTCGTGTGTCTAAGTTTTTCTTTATGTCCGCCGCCCTGCGCCGGCACTGAACGCATCCTATTATTTATAGCAGTCGCTTTTCAGTGGGCAACTTTATAAATACATAAGAATGCTTACTGCATTTGGTGTGCATTTACGAAGCCAAGCGGTAAAAGAAAAAGAAATGAGCAGCTTACTAGACGTCTTTGGAAGTCCTCGTGCGACTAAGTCGGCCGTGTGAACTGTGGGACATTGACGTCACAGCATCAACGGCAGCCCATGATCAATGTTGCCAACGTGCTAAGCCGCTAGTTTCAGCTTCACCGTGTCACCGAAACGAAACATTGAGATGAGATATCTACAAAGCTATACACACCAATGAAAAACATATATCTTGTGATTCAGGGTTGCCCGCTTGGTTAAAATAATGAGTTACGCTATACGCACGACTCGAGGGTCGCACCATTGCTTCTGGTGTTCTGCCTTAAAAAAGGGGGTAGGGGCATAATGGTAGGGTTAGCTAATTTAACTGGCGCCAATAGAACAGCACGTCGTTTTACACGGCAGCCGGTGGCGAAAGTGAAAGTTTGCGTAAGCAGTCAGTACTGGCGCAGAATACCATGAACATACTCTTCGTCATGTGTGTAAAGACTTGAGGAACGACAAACCGGGGAGTTGATTCCTCAGCAACGGCGTGACCGTCAAAGTGTGTTATGTATCTTTTGTGTCACGCCACTGCCACGGAATATGTCAGTTCCCTTTGGCCGCCCTATCGAACCAGCGAGCTGTGTGCAGTGCTATCAAAGGTACGGAGAGTGATCGTAGCTTGGCGTAGCACCGCAATATGCTTTGTTTTTACGAAAACTCGCGCCCATCACATCGTGCGTGTAGAAACTTCCGGTCGAGCGGCATGACGTCGTGCATATAGCATTACTCTCAAATAATTGTAATCCAGTTATTGTGAAAAGGGAGTGGAGTTGCCCTTTAAGGGCAGTTTTGGAGTTGATTTTTTTAAGGGTTGTTCACAGGCATTTCAGGCATTCTACTATCTGGCAGTTTTGTTCATTGCAGAGATCTAGTTATCGCATCATAGTCACTCAAGTGTAACATGACTTCCAAAATGTTTCTACCCTAATGTTGGCTTCCGCATTTGACAAAACAGCTGTAAACTTTTTTCTGACGGGGCTATACTTGAGAGGGTGTTTCTTGGAACATGTCTGGTATATTAAGCCAGTAGTTACTGATGCTTTTTAAGTGGAGGTGTTTTTTACACAAGGTGTCTTTTAAAGTGACCATATTTTTTTCATTAAGTAAGTATGAATGTGACTGTTAGCTGCTTTATTTTAACCCAGTATCATTGATGTTTTGTCAACAAGCTGATGTGCTTTTTACAGCAGAGCAATCCATTAAAGAGTGTGATATTTTCTTTCATAAGGAATGTAGGAAAATGTAACCTCTGGCCTGCTTTGTTTTACGCCTGTTTCACTGTGATATTTTCTAAATGAGCTGAAGTGCTTTTTTTCATTAGTGCAATGTTTTGACAAGTGTGATATTTCCTTAAGAGGCAAGTAAGAGAATGCACACACTATAGTCTGCCTTATTTTAAGCCTCACCTTGAGTCTGATCCCAGTGGACACTGCGAGCCATCCCATCCAATTCAGCACCGGGAGAGGATCGCATGGCCTTCTGGTTGGGGCGGATTGACTTGAGGAGGTCATATGACACTCTCTCAACGCTGGTTTGACTGGGATAGCTCGTAGCGTCCGGTGCGCTCTGGCAGAAGGTGAAAGGGAATATAGTCTGCTTTATTTTAAGCCAGTATCAGTGTGAGCTCAAGTGCTTTTTACACAGGAGTAATATGTTCCTCTCTTTTATGAGACAAGTAGGAGCGTGTACAGGGGCGGATGCAGGAATTTCCAGAAAGGGAAAGGGTGTTAGGTGTTGGTCAGCGTACCATATGTTTATACCCCCCCCCCCTCCCCACTCCCCCGTGTCCGCGCCCTAAATTTATACACATGCAGAAATCAAGAGGGGGGTCAAGACATCCGGACCCCCCCCCCTCTAAATCCGCCCCTGAGCGTGTAACTGCTACACTCCATTTCACTTTCAGCCTGAGCAAAGCGGACACTACGACCCACCCTAGCCAATACAGCGCCGGGAGAATATCCCGTGACCTCACATGAACATTCAACGCTGGATTGACTGGGATGGCTCGTAGTAACATCCACTGCGCTCGGACTAAAAGTGAAACGGAGTATAGTCCACTTTATTTCAAGCTTGTATCAGTGTGATTTTTCTAATGAACTGAAGTGCTTTTTACACAAGTGTAATGTCTTCGCAAGCGTCATCTTTTCTTTTATGAGTAGTCGGAGAGTAACTGCTAGCTGCTTTATTTTAGGCTAGTACCTAGGTGATGTTTTCTAAACGAGCTCAAATGCTTTTTGCATTAGTGCAGCTTTGATGTCTTATCAGGTGGGATTTTTTCATGAAGCAAGTAGCGCTCAAGGTGGATAGTTAGGAAGCAAGGAACTGGAACGTTTACGTCTTTCATGATAGACCATTGAATGTGTGAATTGCTATTGATGAACGTAATCTTTGTTTCTCTACAATAAAAGCTTTTGCCGCACTTCGTTTGTCCTGAATTTGAGCCCATATCCACGTGAGTTTCCATGAGCCAATATTGAATTTGTGTGATTTTGACATCAATATTATTTTATAGAAACTCTGATCTGAAATGGGCCATGCACATATGCAATCCATTAAAAGCTCTGCTAAGTACACTTGGGGGTATACTTAAAGGACACTATTTAAGGAGTATAGAAGGCTGCTTGAAAACATTCTAAATGACTGCTCTGAAGTAGGCTAAAATGATGCATAGAAGTCGATTTTGAGAATACTTATAAGAAGACTAAAAGGCTGCTTTGAAGTAAGTTTAAAGGGTACTTACAAGTGGACTAAAAGACTGCATGGAAGTAGCCTAAAAGGCTGCTTGGATGTAAACTAAAAGGCTACTTCAAAATACACTACGAGGACGCTTCGAAGTACACTAAAAGACTGCTTTGAAGTATACTATAAACCGGCCAATTTAGAGCAACAAGCATACCTCCAAAAGCGAAGAGAAGTACACTTTAAGAGACCCGTTTCTTCTTTAAGGAAGAACCAGCTATTAAAGCATTTCTTTGAAAAAACAATCCGATCCATATTTGGCACAATTTCGCTAACAGATCAAAACCTATGTACTTTCTTTTTACCATAAAAAACATATAAAAGTAACTTCAAAGTAACTTCAAAGGTAATTCGCTAGTTTTTACGGTAATTAGTAGTTTTCTCAATTACTTTCCATTTGAGTAATTTCTACTCTGCTTTACTTTCCATTTGAGTAATTTCTACTCTGCTCAAATTACTTTTGAGGCCCATACTCATTAACTTAACTTAATTACTTTTTTTAGTAACTTGTACATGTCTGGTTGTTAGTCAGCGGTGTGAATATGCAGTCGTTTCCTTCGTGTTCTTGTTTTTTTTCGTGTTCAGCTGACCTGATTTCCAACGGTCAAAACACCCCCGAAATTTCACGGTTTTTCTCTTTCCCCCTTTCCTTTTTCCATTGTCAATTTTGTTTTTGTGTGTTTTCTTGTTTTGTGAAGGCACTAAAAGTCCTATATGCTTCTCTTTCTGTTCGACAACCCACTACGGCGAGGGGCCGGACCCACGACATTCCAAAGCAAAACGAAGATGACAACACTGTCCGTGGACTGCGTGAGCGTGAGAAATACAAGTCCGGCTCCGGCTTTCCGAAGAGCTCTCGCCAAACTCGACAGTGTTATTAGCAACCGAAGCCTTTCTTCAGGCTCGCAGGTGGGAATGACTCCGCTCCTGACGTCATATAAGCCGCGAAATCCTGACCTCGAAGGACGCTGGCCTCGCCTCGGAGAATGCAGGCGGCTTGACTAAAGTTCCCCTACTCTTTGAGTCTCAAGGACTCCACGCCAATATCAGGGCAGCGAAACAAAATTTCAAAATAGCAATACTCTGACTTTGCAAACACTACAATGGAGAGAAAACAGGACGACGAAATGAAAAACAGCTTATCTTTCTTTTTATTTTTTTTCGTCCCGTCTTTTATTTTTTTGGGGGGATTTGTTTTTGGGGGTTACTCGCCTGTACTCCTTTAGTTTCAGTAATACACCAACCAAAATGTAAAAAAAAAAGAAAAAAAAAGAAAGCGGGAGAGAAAAGCGGCAGCATAAGCACCGTGGAAGTAACTTTGGAATGCTCAGAATTTACTAGGTTTCAAAGCATACCTAGTTTACTTCTTTAATCGCTGGAGTGGGTGATGTTTAGAATCTTGCGTTCAACACGTTAGTCGTAAAAGTTCCTTTACGTATATAGACTCTCAAAAATTACTTCAATAGCCAAAGCTGTCGCTTGACTATTTTTTCAAGAATAATTATTGACCTACAACTTCAAGCGGGTCATCAACGTACCCAACAGAGTCGGCACATTCACGTCAGGCAGCATCATCCGCCCTAGGCGAGAGCGATGTCATGGCCAACAACGTCGGTTTCAATGTCGCAATCCTCGGTTTTGGGCCAATCACCAGCTTGTGCGGAGCATTCGTTTCATTAAACAAACTGTCTGAGGAAGTTTTTCCTCAGACAAACTGTCTGAGGAAGTTTGGACACAGATGTGAAGGGACCGCACCGCTTAAAGCGTCTCAGCGGTACAGACAGGTCCCTTATATTCTAATGTCAACCGCCTGCTGCAAATCCTGGCCACCATGCCCGTTAGCACCGCTGAGACGGAACGTTCGTTCTCGAGACTCCGAAGGCGGAAGCCATACCTGAGAGCTTCAACGTCCCAGGAGCGCTTGCACTCTTAGAAAAAAGGGTCAGTATAGCCCTCCCTAAAGGAAGAAACGCTCTTGATACATATGTTCCTTCAGAAAGGGAGAAACGTTCGTTCCTAAAGCAGGGGAGCAAAAGTTCCTCCGTCGCCTGCATCTCATTATGGCGGCCACGAATCGAGCAAATCGAGCTCAATAAGGCCTAACGAGGACACTATAGTCTATTGTACGGAGCGAGAGGAGCAGCAAATAAAAACGTAACACGAGCATTCCGCGAACTGTATTTATTTCCGAAGCCGGCTTCCCCCCGCAGGTAAAGAAACTTACGTTTCGAAAGCATGCAGTCACTCAGTCTTCTCATCGTCAGCACTGCGATGTTAAACGGAGACAACCGGCACCCAGTTCGCGCACTTTATGTCTTACCTTTGCTATTCCTCGAGCCACAATTCCTTCGTCAATCGTTGCGTCAACCGCACATCACGGAGGAGTGATAAACCATTCGCCCGCGAAACTAAACGCCGCTCTTAAAAAAAAAAAAAAAATCCGAAGCAGCCTCTTGGCTCATTTCAGCACGGTAACACGAAATTATGGCGTAGCCGCGTAGCGTAAAAGGAGGTTAAATCACTTGCCACCAGATGGTAGGATCAAGCAGATTAATGGCAAGTAGCTAGGCTAGGGGGCACTAGGTACCGCCCAATTCATGTTCTACAAAAAATATTTTATTTTCTCACGCCACCATACCCTATTGAAAACTCCTGTATAAAATTTCTAATGGGTCCTGTATAAATATTTTTACCAGCCTATTGGATATGGGTCCCATACATTCATACAGGACCCGTATAAATGTACAGGACCCATACATCTATACAGGACCCGTATAACTGCGGCCCATATACAGCACCCACTCAACATTCGGAATCCGTATCAGTGCGAGACGTCCATATGTGTAGATGAATTGCCTCTGCATCGATCTGTGGCAAGGTGTAGCAGTTGTGGCTGGCTTACAAGCCTTGCAAAAAATGCAACAAACAACAAAAGCAGGCTTACAATCGCTCTTGCTTACTTCAAAAGCACCGAGAGACAGCAAGCTCGTTAGAGATACCTTTGCGTACATTCTTCATTTGTGTTTGTGTTTGTGTTTATACTGCCAGAAGTTAGTCTGCCTCAACTGTAGACTTGTCTCTCAGCTGTAGGCAAGCAATAGAGCCAGTGCAGTACAACCGCTAGCCCTTCGATATGTTTGCATTTGTCTTGCAAGTAGCGTCAAATGCGACAGTGCACGAGGCCCATGTCTCGTGCGGCCCTTGGGAGCAGTTGTCGGCGCAGCACTGAAATGAGCGGCCCTTGGAAGGAGCACCCGCTCCTGGCGCGTCTCTTGCGCGCTTCCACAATAATGGTGGGCGGTACTTGTAAGCGTGAATTGCATCAAAAGAATTTCGTCAGCACTTGCCGGCAGCGTGAGGGTTCTTACATGAGCTCTCATGGCACAACGGAAATTGAACTCGGTTTGGCTTCACGTATTAGCACCTTACAGGATTCGACTTCCCATCATATTCCCGTAGACATAAATAGAAGATGAATTCTCGTTCCACTTCCTTTATAGGAATATATAGGAAATGCTTTCTAATAAGAGATCCTGTTAAAAAGGTATATAGGAAACGCCTTTCTTTAAAGGGATGCTGAACCGAAAAACAGAATCTAAATTCTTTGTCGTTTTGATATTTACAGCACACGAATGGCTCTTAAATGACGGTACTTGAAACAATAAAGTAGTCTAAATTATATGATTTATGTAAATAAATATTCTAAGGTGCACCTGGTTAGTTTTTTGAAAGCTCGTTTCGTGACGACAACAAACTTGTAGTACGCAGAACGCGGCTATGGTGAGCCATCAAAGTTGGCTCGGTTGGCTCCGACCTACCTCGTTGGCTCCGGCGTGCGCTCACGCCGCGTGGTGGCGCGACGAAACGGAAATGCGACGTGCGAACCCCGTCCCGAAACGATGAGATATATTTTTAAAAGAAATGCAATTTTATCTGATAAATTTGTCGAACAGTGTTCATCATGTCGTTTTTGACACGACACCTGTGCGGCGCCGAACGGCCTAGCGAGCGTCGCGAGCAAGCGGCATCTTGGCGGCATCAAACATCAGCGCTGTCGAAGTCTCCGTGGTCACCGTCGTCATGGCCAAATTATCAGGACGGGAAAGAAATCGCCGAACTCCGAGAAACCCTCAGACCAAAGTCGCCGCCGTCGCTACGACGCAGGTGCAGAAGTGGACTGGGGGTGGCAGGGTGCAGGGTGGCTGGCAGGTAGTGCGCAGCTAACTTGGCTGGATTAGTTGGCAAACTTCCAACGCGACGGGCATCCGTCTACTATTATTCAAAGCGCAACTTTCTTCCACGCTGTGGCGCGTCGGCAGCTCGACTTGTTCACGTCAGTTCCGTTGCAGTTTGTTGACGTCAGTTCCGTTGCGAGTAATCCCAGAGGGCCTCGCGCGCATCGGAGGCTTCTGGCGCTTCTGGCTCAATCAGCGGTCGTCATTCCAAGAAATATAATAATCCGATCTCCATCCCTTTACATGAATAGCATTTTTAGGTATAGTGCGGTCCCGGGAAGCTTGTCCGGGGCTTATTTCGGCAACTTCAGATATCGGTTCAGCATCCCTTTAAGACTTCGTTTACAGGAAATGCTTTCCTTTAAGATTCCCTGTAAACATTTTTACAAGAATCGGCTTCCTATAGGACTTCCTGTTGAAAATTGTACAGAAAACACCTTCCTTTAAGATTTCATTTAAACATTTTTTACTGGAGTTGGCTTTCTGTAAGACTTCCTCTAGAAAAATGTACAGGAAACACCTTCCTTTAAGATTTCCTGTAAATTTGTTTACAGGAAACTGTTTCCTGTAGGACTTCCTGTAGAAAAGTGTACAGGAAACACCTTCCTATAAGATTCCTGTATAAAATTTTACAGGATTTTTCAATAGGGTAGCGCTTCGGGATCTTCGGGGGCCCCTGTTATACACACATGTAGACACATTAGGCATACTACAAGCATCAGCTGAACATACATTGAGCGCGTACACATGCATCGCACATACAAACATCAATACAACGGCACACCAACTTGATCACTACTCCCGAGCTCTGCGTTTCAGTCTTTTATACTGGTCATTTTGAACGTACGGAATTTTTCGGCGATTCCCTAAGCAATAAACAATATTCACAGCATGTTGATTTTTTTCCAGCAATGACATACATCTGAGAGTATTTTTAATGGCTCAGGGGATGAATCTCTTATCAAAAAGAAAATGCTCGATCATGCCGTAATTATTTGAAAGCCAATAAATCGAGCCGCTCCAATGCGGTTCCAAGCCATGAGTTCGTTTCCCCGCACGGCACTTCGTAGCCACTATTTATATTGTAGTGCTTGTTTTTCTACTGGTGCTGTTCGCGCACGACTGCAATTGCCGTCTTGAATTAATCTCTGTAGAGCAGATATTCACCCAGCTGGAAGTGATGCTTCACTGGGCGGAGAAATCGCTTTTCGATCAACTTGAATGCAGTCAAAGCCGCGACTTGCGGCAAGTGTACGGAGCTACACCAGCTACGCCGTGGCGAGCTCGAAAACTTCTAGCGCTCATTCCAGCGCGCCACTTGGAGGGCAGTTTCTGCATGAACCGTAGTATATTTAAACAGCAAAATAAAGGATAGCATTTTGTTTTCTATTTTACCTGTTTTGTCTTATTTTTAATGCTAAAATTCCATTGTAAATATGCGTACTTTCCGTCATAATTTTGTACTGTCCAGTCTTTTCCCCAGAGCGCAATCTCTCCCGGGGACCGACAGTCACATTGGCCACCGTACGATAGGAGCTTACCGTTCAGACCAGCGTTCCAACATGACTGTCCGCACGTCGATCGACTGCACCTAATTCCTCAAGTGGTCTGAAACTCTTTAATGTAAAGCGGAATGTCAACCTGCGACACCCGCCCCCTCCAATCAAGGCCCGTCCAGCGGCATCAATGCCCGACAGTTTACGTCATCTCATCTTGTTATTACACCACTGATACGCGAACACACGGTCACATCGGCGATAATTCCAGTCTTCTGTTCACTACGCACAAAACTGCCATCACGATGTTGCTGCTATGTTGCTGACACGCAGAAATACAGAACCACGTCGAACGCCGGTTGGCACTCGGCACGGGAAAACAGAACCGAATTCAGCACTGAAGGCACCCAGGCAGCCGGCAGGAAAACCTGCCTGCCTTGGACGCAGTTCCTGCGATTTCCATAACGTCGAAAACGTCGACACAGTTCCGCGTGGTTCCGCTACTGTAATTCCGCGTGGCAATCCAGAAACGGCCATCTTAACCAGTGTACGTAGCGCTGCTGGCACTGCTCCAGAACTTCGCTGTTTCTAGCGGCTTCGTGTGCTCGTTTGATAAAATTAGTGGTAAAAACGTCAATGCAACCGAAATTTTCTGCACGTTTGGACTAGAAGACGGAATTACAGGCGGCCTTCGCTGCCACTGAAGCTCAATCAACTTAACAACATTTATTAAACAACGTGCGCGACGTGCTCGAAAAACGAAACCGAAAGAAGATGAGTTGGGAGGGCGAAAGCTTTCTCCCGTCTGCCTGGAGAGGGAGGAAAACGTCTCGTTCCCCCATTCTTCTCATGTCCGCTTGGAGGCGCGTCAGTAGAAGGGAGGAAGACGCGCGTTGCTACCTTTTTCCTCCATTTTTTCTTAGAGTGCGCTTTTTTCTTTATGAATGTCGAAAACTCTACGGGAAAAGAAACGACTGAAGGACCGACCTCGTCGTCTTGGCCCCTGCGCCAACGGCTTAGCTCCAACCTGGGTGCCCAAATCCTGTTTATCAAACAGCGTGCTGATGAAGCTTGTAGCAATGATATTTATATAGTTTTCCTTGGCGTCGGTGGATAATAAGGACTTTAATTTTCCTTCCATCGGTCTGGGTTTTGTTTATTTTTGTTTTGATAAATTAAAAAAAGAAAACTAACAAACTTTTCAGGGATTGAACCCTCGACCGCTTGGTCGGTAGCACGATGTTCTACCCCTGCACCAACAAGTAGGAACCTACGCTGTTCCTTTAGTCTTACCTTCCTTTCCTCCCTTTTCAGGGGGGCGTGTCCAACGCAAGGAGGAACAGTCACTTTTCCTACCTTTCTCGTCCTTTTTTTCTTAGAGTGTGCTACTCCGTTCTTAGCTCAGACCAGAAGCTGCGCCTTCAGCGCGAGCTCGCTGACTTCCACTGTGCTTTGTTTGCGCGCGCCTGCACGTTCAGACTTGTGCCACCAAGGGTAGAAAGCTCGCGAAGAAGGCGGAGCTTCTACTCTCAGCTAAGAGTGAACAGAGTATAGGGGTTGCGCTTCTGAACAATCACGGGAACATCCAAGACAGCCCCGAAAGGGTCCTCTCGCGTTTTTCTATCGACCGACGGCGACTTCCACTAAATGTTTAGACCCCACAATACGATAAAAACTGGTACTTTTCTCTGCCACTATCTCGTAAAACGACAACGAAGAACGGAAAAAACCCGGAACATGATCATAGCACGATCATTTCTGAAAAATGTGCGCAGGAACAATGAACGTGACGCTTCACTTGCCCGTTGCCCTGGTCGGTGCGCATTGCAGTTTTTTTTTTTTTTGTGTAATCGTATTCTAAACTTCGCTATTCTTTGTCACTCTTACGTAGTTTTTAGTCATAGGATACCCGAGTGTTCCGCAGAGAAGTGAACGCACCGGAATATTTTGTGAGCCTGACTGGACTTTTTTGTTCAAAGCCCATTATTATATTTTACGATTGCGTGTTTTCGTTGTTCCACATTAAAGTTATCCTCTTTAAAGATCGGACGGACTAGATAAAAAAAAGGTTGAATTTTTGTCTTCTGAGAAACAGAAAAATAGTAACTAAAATTGAGTTTGTGCAATTTCTTTTCCTCTTTCTTGAATTTTTTTCTTTTTTTTTTTACTTTTGAATGTTTTGAGCAAAGGAAATCATTCCCTGAAAACATTTCCTGGCTACGGCACTGGCAGACTGCTTTGTAACTGTTCGCGTAACGGATCGCCGTGCAATGCTCAAAAAGGACAACGAGCTGGCATGTTATCTCCGATGGGTGGAAAACGCACCACTCTCGCCGTGCCATTTTATTTCGATATGGCGTAAAATGTGCGTGAAATATCAACAGGTAAAGTGAAAAAATTTAGGCACATAAACAAATTCAATTATACTGTGAATTAAAGTCGCCCATCTTTATATTTAATCACGTGCAAAAATAAGGACATCATTTGCAAAAAAAAAAAAAAAAAAGAGACCAATTTTGTATTGAAACGAGAGGACAGCGTTATTTACAATCTACCTTTCAAATTAAGGTTCCGATGATTTTAGTGGCCTTAAGTATTATTTGTATCCGATAAAGCGATTTTATCTTTTTCGGTTTTGAAACCGAAACCGAAATAGGGTGCCTATGGCAGGTGGCGCTAGCTACCGCCCACAATCTCCCTGCTCATATCTTGTTTTTTATGGGCGTCCATATAGCTTTGCCAGCTTTGCGCTCGCAGTCCGTTGTCGGTTTCCGTTGCGGCGTTCGCCCGCTCGTTTTTTACTTTTGACAACCTCAATAAGGGGTGTTTCTTACTAGTACCTTGTTCAAGAGTGTCAAACGGTATCTGGGAGACGCCACGTGTAGTCATTGATCGTTGGCTCGCAGCGAGAGGGCTACGAAAACTTCAAACGGCCGGTGAGCACAACTCTTTTCTTTGTTCAGAACGAAGTGTTCCACTGTTGCCGTGGGCTTGCGAAGCTATGCTCTAACCTATAGCCGCCGCCAATGGCCAGGCGGCGCCACGAGAGTACTGCATTCAGCGCCACAAGCGGAGGCGTCTCTGTTAATGGAGCGGCCAGTCTGCCCGTCGGGCCGTTGCGATCGGCGGCGACCCCGATTTCAGCAGTCCCCGTGTTCACCTGCGTCCCTGCGTGCCATGTCCCTGGTTCTTTTATGCGGGTATTTAAGACCATCGAGAGCCTTGATAGGTCCAAGTGTTGAGAGAATATTCTAGAGTCATCATTTGGACAACAGTTTGAGTTGTCTTCACTACTTGTGGCCGCCCGATCGGTCTGTGCTTCGCTCGTCTCCCAGGAAGTGACACAACACAACGAGAAGGCAGCGAATGGGTTTATTGTACATCCCGGTTGCCCGTCTTCGAGAGCCGGCAGTCCGGACCCGCCGACCCTTGTTGTCGCCTCACAGTCGGAGCCCGTGTCCAGGCCTGCGGATCGTCCTTCCCACGCCAGTGCTGCGTAGGCTAGATGTTCCGGGCTATCACAGCCAGAGTCTTGCTGCGTGACCACTCCGGGATCGTCATAGACTAGGCCGGTATGGTCAGGGTTAGCCGCTTCCGCCGGTCCTGATTCGTACCTCGCTGGTGAAATTCTCCGGGGTTCGCCATGGGTCAGACCAGCCCAGACGGATCTATCGTTCCGGCCCAGCCTCGTGCAGCACGCTCTTCCTCTTTCCTCGCCGGCTGGCCCCCGCTCGCGCCTCGCTCGGCCGTCCTCTCCTCCCAACGCCCACACACTAGAATAAAATTTGGGTAATTAGAACCTAACTCTGCATGCTACAGAACCGTACGCACATTACAAAGCCTGGTGTAAAAATGGCGACAGGCAACAAAGTGTACGTGTAAGAAGGATATTTACGCTTCGCACGAGCTTTTTCTAAAGAAAAACTTTAGCACCCTGCTTTCTGCACGCCGTCACATTTGTTACCAGACTCAGCATTAAATTTGGTTGCTGAAACAAACAAAACTTTGTGCTACTGAAATCCACTATTTGAAAACTCGCAGGTTTGGAAGGTGTTGATTGCGACAACGCGAGCCAAACGGCATTAGGAGTGCCGGAACGGGCCGACGGGCCTTTCGCTTGAAGACCTGATCGCCCGATTCTCGACGTCACAGCGAGGCAACAATCGGCCCGATTGTTTCTATCGTATTTCCCTATGAGGCTGTCAAAGCGACTCGTAATACAACTTGTATACATATGTCATTTTGCTGAGTTGTCTGCCAAACGAGCTCGTCCGACCTTTTTCCAAGCCTACACATATATTTTCGTTCACTTTCCCCCCAACAGTTTCTGTAAAATTCACTTACTTGATGCGTCGCACTGCAGTAATCCACTTCTGTCGCCGTGTCGCTTCCCAAGATCTCGAAGGGAAGCGGTGAAGTTTGACGCTTGAGTCACCTTCGCGACTTTGGCAGTTCTTTCACGCAGCTGTAGCAACGTTTATTTTTTGGGAGAACTCTAGGAGTAGGCGAGATGTTACAGGAACCCGGTGAGGTCATAGAGACGTGAAGTTGGGACTTACTTTTACGAAAAACGGTTCCAAGAAAAGCTCACGCCGATCTGAATGCAAAGT